>RCUC01091126.1:0-11992 GCA_003697995.1 Taxidea taxus jeffersonii | reverse complement strand
TAAAAATCCAGTTCCAATAAACTGAAGAATTGTTACGAACACACTAAACCTAGAATACTAGATCTGTGTGTTGCCACCCCATGCTCACCTCTAAATAAAACTGCTCACGTAACTATTTTTTGCTCCACATGAACCTGCCTAACAACCAAGTGAGCCAGGGTGGGCTCCTGACACGGGTCAGTAACTCCTGATGAGACTGGTCTTAAGTAAAGAGATAGGCTGGCCCAGTTAGTTTCCTGGCATTTAGAGCTTGGAGATAGGGGCTGGCGGTTAGGATGCAGAAAACAACCTGAGAGGTGAAAGCCAGAGTTATTATGGGGGCAGAAACTGAGTTGCATACATGGCAGACCCCAACCCTAAAAGTCTAGCATCTTCTGCTGCTGAGGCCCTTGGAGGTGCATGGATTTGGGAACACTGGATAATTTCTGTTCTTCTTAAGGCCTGGGGGTTGGATGTGGGTGGGAGAGTGGGGGGGTTGATGAGGTGGTTCCTGAGTTCCCAGGAGTATATACTTACTTAGAATGATGTCACAGTGCTAGAGCTCACATGTTAGCTTTATGGTCTTCTTATACCTGCCTTAACTAAGCCTCCCTGGAACTAGTTAAGCCATTACCATTTGTTAAAAATAATCAACAATTTTAAACTTCTATTTCCTTGAACAAATTTGAAAATGTTTGATCCATTAAGTGTTAAAACTTTAATAAGTTTAATGTTGGAGCTGTGTGTTTCCATACCAAATGGTACAATTTACATCAAGTTCTGAACTTATTTCATTTTGCAAAGACATCATATATGTGAAGGTACATATTCAGTAGGTAGGCAGGTTAAAACTTTCGATCTACACCTTCAGGTTTGTCCGATCATGATACTTCTGATAAGGATCGTCAGCATACCAGTTTCGCCTCTTCCAGAAAGACGTTGTCATTTTATCTAAAAGCTTACTCTGGGTTTTATTGCAGAACACAAATTCCCTCAAGCGCCTTTTTCTTGCAGCCGTCTTTTTCCATAATTTTTTCTTATAACCAGCCTGTTAGATGATATTATAAAGACATTCAAAACACACGATGTTATATAGGAAACAACAGATATCTTCACTATGCATGGTTAACAGGCCCAGTGGGAACAAAGATGAGACTTACTAGGGCTGGTATGTTTTTCAGAAAGATGTGATTCTCAGTGAGGGGTAGATACAGAAAGCACATGCAGTTTGATAAAAACATATTAATAATTTAATACTCTGATAAAAGATTATTTCAATTAGAACCACAGAAAATAAAGCCAAATGACTCTTTGTGGTGGGCGAAATACAAAGCAATGATAAATAATTATAATCGCTAACTTTACAACATACTATTATTCTCATTTTACAGATTAAAAAGAAACAACCATTGATTAAAGAAGTTAACGGTAGCAGAACTAGTAAGAACTAGTAAGTAAGGTCACAGAACTAGTAAGAGTTCTTAACCACTGATTTTTCCAAATGTGGAGGATGAAGAAGGGCATTCCTGGCTAGTTGAAAATGTTCATTTAAGGGGACTAAGTATTACAAAGGCTGACAGAACCCAGTTCTCAAGTATATTGCTTAATTTCTTCTGTTCCACTGAGGACCAATTTCTGTACTAAGTACTTTACTAAAGAATAATGAATACAAGGGAGTGCTGAAGGAATGGTTAACTCGTCTGTTTAACCCAGAACCGCCATATACACCATCCAAGCATTACTAATTTTGAAGAATCAATTTTTAAATTAGAAAGGAAGAAAAAAAGAATTTCTGAAGAGAAATTAGATAGACTATAAAATCCATAATCATTGTCTATTTAGACTAGAAGAGACCTTAGGTGCCACCCAGGTTAATAGGTGACAAAAACCACACAGAAAGTTATAGGGGAAGAGAGACTAGAACTCAAACTATTGCTAAGAGCCCTGTGTCCTTTCATGCCAAGGGTGCCCTAGGGCAGCACTACACTAACTGAACAAAAAAACCACAGCCCTGGGCTGAGAAGGCATCTTGGGTTTCTGACATGTCTTGGTGTCATCACTCTGACCAACAACTACTACAGTACAGTCACCCTCAGAAATAAGGAAACATTATTTAAGAGTTCTGGTTTTGGGGCGCCTGGGTGGCTCAGTGGGTTAAAGCCTCTGCCTTCAGCTCAGGTCATGATCTCAGGGTCCTGGGAATGAGCCCCGCATCGGGAATCTCTGCTCAGCAGGGAGCCTGCCTCCCCCTCTCTCTCTGCCTGCCTCTCTGCCTACTTGTGATCTCTGTCAAATAAATAAATAAAATCTTAAAAACAAAAAAAAAAGAGTTCTGGTTTTAAAATGCTAGGGATTCGATTTTTTCTACTCCTTGCTTATAATTTAAATTGAAAGATTCAAACCCAAATCTCCATATCTGTGTAATAATTTTCTAGCTTGCAAGCTAATCTGGGTTCCTGTGGATCTCTGACTTACAACTTAGGGGTAGGGTTAGGGTTAGTTGCTGTCCTGCCTATTACTACTAGTAACCTCTGATCATTATTCTGTGGAATGCAACCAATGTGAAAATGTTTGAAGCTTTTTAGACACTCTCTGGTTCAGAAATGGGAGGGAATAAAACTGTGCTGCAGGAAGTATTTTCAGTTTTTATACATTAGTATAAATTAACCCACCCAGCTTTTTGTTTTCCTCTTAATATTACATTTTTTAAAAAGATTTTATTTATTTATTTGACAGAGAGATCACAAGTAGGTTGAGAGGCAGGCAGAGAGAAAGAGGAGGAAGCAGGCTCCCTGCTGAGCAGAGATCCCGATGCAGGGCTAGATCCCAGGACCCTGAGATCTTGACCTGAGCCGAGTGGGGACTAGGCGTTATGACTGGAGAATCTGATCAGGTCCTTTTTAATAACGTGAGGGTTTCAGGGCCCAATGAAGAATGGAGACAGGAAGGCAAAAAAAAGCCCCACCCAGCTTATTTTATCTAAGGCCAGATGAAGACCTCCAAATAATCATAATGATAACAAGGGGGAAGAAATTTTTCAATGGTCAAAAATTCACAAAATTCAGAACTATTCAGTGAATGACTTAGTTCAGCTACTTAGGGGATTACATGAGCTTCTGTTTATTAGTGTAGGAAATGAACTACCACGGTATTGTTCCGAAGAAGGAATGAGCTAAGAGTTCCAGTCAACATATTTACCTTAAATTTAGGATTGTTTGTAAGATAGGAGATAATCCTTTCAGCATTTCAACTAGTGAAGTCCTCCCAATTAAGTGTTTTATTTTTATGGGAAAACAAATTTTGATCTTTAAAGAATCATTTAACTTCCGAGTAGTAAAAGGGAATTAAAATTTGAATAGTTATCAAATCTCAAAGGTAGTTTTGCAAAACTCTAGTCTTCAGCTGCTTTCTAATATCAGATACTCTGTTTCTGAGAATAAAAGACGGGAGTGGAAAAGCCCAGACACACACTCAGGACATGCGTGGGAGAGGACAGAGCAGTAATAATTTGTCAAAGGGCCCCTTAGAGGCTGTGTTCCCATGCCAGAGTAAGGGTTCGGGTTCTGTCTGATATGGACCCCAATCACACACACTGACAGAGAGAAAATCATTAAGTTAAAGAAATGTATATGAGGTTAATACCCTGTCATAAAGACTAAACCACCTAAGGGCGCCTGGATGGCTCAGTGGGTTAAGCCTCTGCCTTCGGCTCAGGTCATGATCTCAGGGTCCTGGAATCGAGCCCCGAATCACGTTCTCTTCTCAGCGGGGAGCCTGCTTTCCCCCTCTCTCTGCCTGCCTCTCTGCCTACTTGTGATCTCTGTCAAATAAATAAATAAAATCTTAAAAAAAAAAAAAAAAAAGACTAAACCACCTAGAGAATCCAATCCAAAGTAGGTGGAAGAGCCCATCAGCCCCCAATCTAAGCCACACCACAAAGTCCCTGCTGAAGGCGACTCTGCCCCTGCAACACTCTTGGCTTAGAGAGGGCCTCCCCACGGGCCGGTACACGTGGGGGCTGTCACGTGGCTTCTGGTGATTGTCAGCAAGGCCAGCATGTACAAGACCTGAGATGAACACGTCCTGCAGTAAGTAAGGGGATTTACCACTGTGAGTGATACTGTGGTTTTTTGTTTTGTTTTTTTAGCGATACTGTGTTTTACAAATTCACTTACATTAAGGGACGACTGCCAAGCTGGTACTTAAGCACAAGCACTGTAAGAACTACTGGTAAATGGGAGGAAGAGATGTCAAAGAATAGGCGCTCCCACTCCTTTTTCAATCAAATAACAGTGTGAAGACTCACCTTCCTCCTCAGCCACAGGCCGGAATGAAGTCGAAGAAACCTATAGATGACAGCTTTCACGGTCTTTCTTTTTCCCTTCCGGGAGCTGAAGTACGTCACCATTCTGACTGGTGGCTTCAGGATATTTGGAAGCAAGGGGGCCACTCTAAAATATAGTAAAAAAAAAAATAATGTTAACTCAGCAATAAGACTCATTAGAGGATAAAAGCCATTTCCATACTTTGAAATAAGTGGAGTTCCACTGGAACAAAGCCAACTTTAATATACATTGTTCCTTTAAATGACCCATGACACTAAGCTAAGTAAGAATAGCCACTATCACCAACTTGTAAGCCTTCCATCAACTAGCCCCTCAATCCCTATGAGAGAATTTATCCTTTCTATTTTAATCACCTGATTTCTTACCTGCCCACTAGGTTATCAAGCCTTTGAGGACTTCAGTTTATCTTTGTATCCTTTCTGCCAAGAACTGGGCACCTAGGAGTCCTTAACTAAGAATCTGTCGACTAAATGAACACCAGCCTTACATGCTAAGCATCTCGTTCACCCTCTGCCTTGGCTGAGAGCTTCCATCCAGGAAACCTCATCTAGAACATGGGAAGTGTGCTCTGTAGGGTAGTCCCTGCTGCTGGCACATAGGCATATGGGGCTATCAATCATATTCTCCCACCCCAGCAGGCAAAGTCTACATAATAAACTGCAGGTAGGCCAAGAGTACCATCTGCTTCTAAGATGTCTTTGCAGGCAGGAACATTTTACAATTTGTGTCTAAGCATCCCGTTTACTGAAATACACCCTACCTGTTGAGGATTGCTGTAGTATGCCCCCATGTCAGGTTTCTGACACATGTGCTAAGTCCGGGAGCAGAGGAAACAGTTGGCATCGGAAGAGAACGAAGATGTCGGGCGGATAGTGCAGAACTGAGACAGGCATTCCTCACACAGTTTTGATAGGCTGAAGACACCAAAATGTTCAGGGGCCGTAAGACTCCTGTAAAGAGAGAAGCATACTTGTTTAATACAATACTCCAAAATACGCATCCAGATACTTAAAACGAATGTGTCGAAACAAGGTGAGCATCAGGCTCCCTGTGGAGCTTTTTACCAACTTTACTGAGGTATAACTTACATACCACAAAATTACCCATTTGTGTAATTCAGTGCTTTTTAATAAATTTAGAAAGTTGTGCGACCATCACCACAATCCACTCTGATGCATCCTAGCTCTGTGTTCAACAGTAGGGACCAAAATGGTTGTAACAGTAAGTCCTACCTGCCAGATCTTACCCTCTGATGAGCCAAGGCTCCCTAGCACATAGTGCAATGGCCAGGCAGAGACGAGAAAGCTTGGCCATTTCTTGCAGAGGCAACGGAGTGGCAAGAGGAGTCATAAAGAAAACAAAAGAGGTCCTTGAGCTCTCTTCTAGAAAATGAACAGGCCACGAGAGAAGGTAGAGAGTCCAGGTAGGATGAACAACACACACAAAGGCAAGGGGGGGCTGAAACAAATACACGCCTGCAGTGGGGACTGGACCTGCCAGAGGCTGAGCACTGCTCGCCTGACAGTATGGCAATGCCTGGGTGCGGCTCAGAGGCGCCTCGTGGGGTGAGGGTTGGGGGGGCCTGGGTGCGTAGACCAAAGGCATCCCTCCTTACCGATTCTTCACATTAGTGCCAAAGTAAGAGTCCAGGGCTACAAAGCAGAATCACTCACAGGGTGAATGAATCTGCCTCGACTCAGATTCTAAGTCTTGAGTGGGACTCAAGAATGTGCACTGAAGGGGCACCTGGGTGGCTCAGTTGGTTAGGCAACTGCCTTCGGCTTGGGTCACGATCCCGGAGTCCTGGGATCGAGTCCCGCATCAGGCTCCCAGCTCCATGGGGAGTCTGCTTCTCCCTCTGACCTCCCCTCTCATGCTGTCTCATTCTGTCTCTCTCTCTCAAATTAAATAAAATCTTAAAAAAAAAAAAAAGAATGTGCACTGAAAAAGCACCACAGGACGATGGAAATGCCCCCAAACTGTTATTTAGCTCTTCTATGCTCCAGTTTCCCCAAATTTAAATAAGGTTAGTCTTGGGGAGGTGACAAGAATTAAATGAGAAAAAACATGAAAAGTGCTAGGAAGAGCACTTGGCACATAGAAATCATTTAATGAATGCTAATAGCAGAGAGTAAACAGCAGAGAAATGCTTAGCAAAAATGGTATGTTAACAGATGGCAGGAGAAAGACTGAATACTTAAAACCCATATTTTGTTTCTTTTGTTTTAGGAGCTGAAACTTCAAATTCTAGCTTTTTCTCTCTCTTTCTCTCTTTTTTTTTTAGATTTTATTTTTTATTTGAGAGAGAGAGTGAAAGAGCACAAGCAGGGGAAGCAGTAAAGGGAGAGGGAGAAGCAGGCTCCCCGCCGAGCAGGGAGCCCAATGCAGGACTTGATCCCAGGACCCTGGGATCATGACCTGAGCTGAAGGCAGACGCTTAACCATCTGAGCCACTGAGGCACCCACAGCTTTTTCTTTTTTAAGATTTTATTTATTTGAGAGAGAGAGAGAGAGAGAAAGAGAGAGTGCACAAGATGGGGGCTGGTCAGTGGAAGAAGAAGACTCCCCACTGAGCAGGGACTCTACTCTGGGATCATGACCTGAGCGATGGTAGCTGCTCAGCTGACTGAGCCATGCAGGCATCCCACCATATTTTGTTTTTCTGTGCTCTGTCAAAGGTAACAATTTTCAAACTAGAAAGGGTAATATAAACATTAATGAGTGAGCTGAAATCCAAGATTCAGGAGACTGTTGAGAGAGCCTCTCTGGGAGCTTAGAAGAGAAATTCTCTACTACCAGGCATTCAAGTCTCCAGATATAAAGAACTTGTATTTCAAAGAACTGTAAATATTTACAGACATGAGTACAAACTAAGAGGTAATCTTTGAAAGAGTAAGTGAATTGAAGAGGAGGACAGTAGACAAGAAAATGTCTCAATTTCACAAGGTCCTCAGAACTTGATCTCTTGGTTAAAACAAAACAAACAAAAACTCTTAGAAGTTCTTAGAAACCTCTCCTGAAGGAACTGAGCAGGTAAGGGTCTAGAACATATAAATGGGTAAATTGCAGGCTCATTCACGGGGAAAAAAAAAGATAAACAGGAAGTGCATAAAAAAAATCTATATTGTCACCTGGGAGTGATTGTTCCTTAAAAAGAACTTCATTTCATTTTTTGATGTAGTCACTAACCTGGGAAATCATGGGAATGTCTAGACACAGTGTATCCTGATTTTAGGAAGGCATATGAAAAGGTTTCTTTATATTCTAAAGAAATAAATGTGGGCAGGATAATAGTACAGTTAGGTGAATTCCAACTGACTAGAAACTAGTCTCAAGTGAGTTGATTGCTGTTCTGATGAAAGTCTCTTCCTGACTCCCTAACTGATTATATTTTCCTTGGTTTTTATGAGGGTCCTGAAGCTGCATAAAGCGTATTTGTCAAATCTGCATAAAAGCAAAATCCAAAGACTATCTGGACTCAAAGTGATCTTGGTAAAACGGATCAAAGTTAACAAGACAATGTCCAGGATAAATACACTGAGGTTAGAAAAAAATGAAGGAAAGATGAATCTTGCTTGATAACAGTTTCTGGGAAAATAACTTGAGGGCCTTATTCACCATACCCTCAGGTGGACCAGCCCTATGTTTTAGCTTGTAAAAAATAAACATAGCCTAACTCAGAATGTATTGACAGAAGGGTAGCACACAAATCAAGGGCAGTAATGAATTGTTCCTTCAGTCTTCTGCTCTGTTCTGGCATTTTAACACACACTGGCTTTCTCTAAACAGATTCTTATATGGAGAACACAAATATTGTAACAGAGAGTGACAACAAAACCAGAGTTTTGAAGGAATAAGAGGAGGAAGAGGGAACAAGGAGTGTACTAGTGAAGAGTCAAAAAATGGGATAGTATGTTTGGGGAATTACAAACAGCTCTGTGTGGTAGGAATCAAAACAATGGGGATTGGGGAGGGGAGTGAGTATGACTATCTAAAGTAGTGGTCTTTAAGTTTTTTTGATCCCTTACCCTCTAAAAGCATTCTGAAAAATTATGGGCCTAATACCACAACCCTGAGATCATGACTTGAGCTAAAATCAAGAATCGGATGCTTAACTGACTGAGCCACCCACGAACCCCTATTTTTTTAAAACATTTATTTATCTTAGAGAGGGAGAGGGAGAAAATCTCAAGCAGACTCCTCACTGAGTGTGGAGCTCCACTTGGGGCTCAATCCCATGACCCTGAGATCATGTCCTGAGCTGAAATCAAGTCTGATGTTTGAGCCACCCAGGTGCCCCTGGGGTGACTTTAAAGAAGCACATCACTTTCACAGTATCAGGCAGTGCTGAATATATAAATATTCTAACTCAGCAATTCCACAGCCAGTTTTATAAGTATATACACTAGCACACTGTAGAGAAACTCTTGCACTCATGTGCCAGGACAGAAGGAATATCAGCTTTGGACCTAACTGCCCCAAACTGAAAACACTCAAATACCCAGCAATCCCAAAACGGAGAACTGTGGGGTGGTCAAAAAGAGACTATTATATAGGAACAAGAAAGCACTACAGCTACACCCAAAATGAACTAATTTCACAAAGTAAAAGACACAAGAGTATATACTGTGTAATTCCATTCATGTAAAGTACAAAAACAGGCAAAACCAAACGATATATTACTTAGAGATGCCTATATAGATGTTAAAACTATTGCAGAAAAAAAGACAAGGTAACAATAAAATGAGGCTACTGTTTATATTTAGCAGAAAAGAGGGAATTTTAAAAAAGATTTTTTATTTATTTGTCAGAAAGAGAGAGTGAGAGCACAGGGAGTAGCAGGCAGAGGGAGAAGTAGGCTCAAAAGGAGCCCAAGAGGGGACTTGATTCCAGAACCCTGCGATCATGACCTGAGCCAAAGGCTACCGCTTAACCGATGGAGCCACCCAGGCGTCCCAGAAAGAGGGAATTTTGATTTGGAGAAGCACAGAGAGATAGGGAAGAGGTTCCCGGTAGTGTTCTCTGTCCTGCCTTTGGTATTACACAGGTGTTTGCTTTAGAATTAAACCATTCATGTATGTTACATACATTTTTCTTTATGTTATTTTCACAATTAAAAAATACCCCCCATAAACATGTTTCCTCCGTAACAGTTGGAAATTTTACATTGTAGCTTTTTTCTTTATTTCTATTCTTACAGAATTGTATCCTAATTTATTTTGTGTATATATAATTTACGATAGTCTTATCATATTTAAATAATAGTTTTGCAAAAGCCCTTAGAACGAAGTCAACAACTTAATTGCTTTCACTCCTGTCATCCCTCTCGGTCGAGAAATCCTTATGACTGCCTCTGTACGGGGGATTGAGTGAGCAAAAACCCCACCACATTTTCTGCACATTGTGTGAACCTCATACATACAAGCTTGCTGTGTGCCAGACACTATGCAGGGCACTTTACATGCATGAGCTCCTTTAGTGCTCAGTAGATAATGTCATCCTCATTTTAGAGCTGTAGAATCTGAGGTTCAGAGAAATTATTTTTTCAAGGCCAAATGTCACGAGTGGCGAGTTCTAGCCTCTAAATGAGGTTAGCAGGGGCTTTTCTGTCTCCTTCTCCACACCTCCTCTGCCCAGTCCTTTTGCAGTCAAATGCTCTACCAGTGAGCTATACCCCACGCCCAGTCTTTTTGGTCTGTTTTCTAGGTAAGGCGGAATGGCCAGGAGCCGTAAGGAAGCGGAAACCTGAGGACACCCAGGTCCGCCAGGGTCCAAGAGCGTCCGGAACCTCCGATGCGACCGGCCAAACACAGGCAGTCCCAGAGAAAATTCGGAACAATCCTCTGGCTTTTTTTTTTCTTTCTTCCTGTTAATCTCTACGCTAAACGCCTATTCCATTCTGCACCAGTCCCGCCTCCTGAAAGGTGATAAATCGAACACCGCGTTTTCCACTGACCTGAAGCTGCTCTCACGGCACGAGCAAAGACAGGGGCCGCCATCTTGTGGCCCCGCCCTACGGCAGCCGCATTGGTTCCAAAAGTTCCAGGGCAAAGGGGAATTAAGAAAAACGAACTTGGGTGGAGTCGAAGAAGGAGGAAAAAATAAATAAATAAAGGAACTGTCAAGGCAATCTTTATTGAATGTCTTCTTTATGCCGGCTAGTCTTCGCCGCTCCAAAACAGGTGCCTATGAAGAGTGTCTGGCATATAGTAGGCCCTTGAATTTTTAATAAGCATTTGATTGATAGATCTACTTAAAGTACACAATTTGAAGCACAATTTCTTTTCGCTCACTTTATTAAATTTGAGAAAACAACTTATTTTCCTTCCAAAGCGGGTAGCGGATAGGCTAAGTGAATGGGACATAGCAATGTTATTAAAATTTTTTTATAAATTGAATGACAACAATAATGAAATGATGTAAATATCCTAAGGCTATCACAAACATACTTTTTCTAATCACTAACACTGTCATTTGGTAGAATAGCATCTTAATCCTTCCTAAACAATTCTATGTTCTTTATTTTATTCTTGATAATTAGTGATCATACACTTTTTCTATTGTTCAAACGGAAAACAACAAATCTCTCACTCATCCTTGTTGGCTAAGCTATTCCATACATATATAATAAATGACACCATATACTAGTTGAAAATGGATAAGGATCAAGACTGGTCTCAAGGAGTTCAAATTTAATAAGGAAACAAGCATAGAACATAAATACAAGGCAAATAAACACTTCATAGGAGTAGTTCAAATTTAAGGATTAAAGGCTTTCTGACTGAGATGATCAGGGAGGAGGTGGTAGGATGTAATATGAATCTTAAAGAACGGGGAGGATTTTAACAAGGGCAAGGTCATTCTTGGCAGTAAGAACATGAAGAGCTAAGATGAGAAGAGAGGGAGCCCGGTCAGAAGGATACAGGATTTATTTACAGGAGTGCTTCTCAAACTTTTTTTGGTCTTAGAACCTCTTTAGGTACTTAAAAATTGAGGACTCCAAAGTGCTTTTAATTATATTTCCAGTTGATGCTGTAATAAATTGCCCCAAACATAGTGACTTAGCAAAACACAAATTACCTTACAGTTCTGCAGGTCTTAAGTCTAAAATTGGTTTCACAAGGCTAAAATCAAAATATCCAGGGTGCCTTCTGGAGGTTCTAGGGTAGAATCTGTTTCCTTGCTCTTTCCAGCTTTTAGAGGCTGCAGGTGTTCCTTGGTTTGTGCCTCCACCCATCTTAAAAGCCAGTAGTCACATCCCTCTCCTGCTTCCATTGTCACATATCCTTTTCTGACTCTGAACCTCCTGTCCTCACCTTTTACTCAGAAGGACGCTTGTCATGACATTGGGCCTATGTAGATAATCCAGGATAGTCTCCCCATCTCAAGAGTCTTAATTTATTCACATCTGTGAAGTTCCTTTGTCATGTAAGGTAACATTCACATGTTCCAGGGATTAGGAATATGTGTATATGTTTGGGAATAATTATTCTGCCTATTATACTAATTGATTTTAAAACAATTATTTTTATAACAAAAATATGCTCATGAAAAATAACTATCCCACGATTAAAAAAATTAGAAGAATTTCATTCTATTAACCTTTTTTTTTTGCAAATCTCTTTAAAGCCTGGTTTAATAGAAAGTTGGACTGAATTTGCTCATGC
>RCUC01091124.1:0-13108 GCA_003697995.1 Taxidea taxus jeffersonii | reverse complement strand
CATACACTAAGATTTAGGGTATATTTTGATCTATTAGAAGAAATTGAATCCCAAATTTTTAAAGAAAAAAATATGTATGTATATAAGAAAGAAGGTTAAATACAATGAAGGAATAGAATATGGCTATAACAATGAAAACTAAAAAAAAAAAAAAAGATTTTTAAAAAGGTTTTGATAAGATAAAATAGTTAAAAAAAACTTAAAACAAGAAAAGAAAAATAAAATAAGGAAAAAAAATTGAAATTTTTAACTTTGAAAGACTAAAGGATCATGGGGGAAAAGCCATGAATTCTATGTGTTGCTTTCCCCTAGCTTTGTAGCTTTGGAGTTCTGCAAATCTCATTGTTGGACTTGGTGTTGACTAGATGTTCTTGCTGATCTTCTGTGGGAGGAGCCTATTGCAGTGATTCTCAAATGGCTTTGCCCAAGGCAGAATTGCACTGCCCTTGCCAAGGCCCAGGCTAAGTAATCTTCTTGGTTTTGCTCTCAGTACCTTTTGTTCCCTGAATGCTTTCTGTACAGCTTTGGAGGAAAGGAATGAAGATGGTGGCCTCCCAATCTCCAACCCAGAGAAACCAAGAGCTCAGGGCCCCAGTCCTCATTGTGTCCTCAGAGAAAAGCAGTCAATCCCTCCCATCTCCCTGGTCTCAGGCTTGCTCTGAGCTAATTTGGCCTGTGATGGAGCATTTTTGTCTCTGGCACACAGCCCCATTTGGAGTCTCCAAACCCAGCAGATTACTGCCACATGCTCCCACACTGCTCCTCTCAGAGGAGAAAGGAGAGGGTCTCTCTGGATCTGCCACTTGTGGGGTCTTTGCTCCAAGAGCAGTGGCCTGACTGTGCCTTGGATCACAGTTTAAGGTAATCCCAAGCTCAGAGCCCACTCCTTGCTTCCATCTTTGAGGCAAGCTTCCCCAGTCCAATACCTGGGAGCTCTGCCACCCTCAGACACCCTTGGTCCTTTTGTGCCCCCGTGGGTCCTGAGACCACACTGTCCCCATGAGGGCTCCACACTCTACTTAGCCTCTGGAGCAATACCCCTCAATGGAGCAGACTTCTAAAAGTTCCAATTTTCTGCCCTGCTGCCCTCTCACTTGCTGGGAGCCAGCCCCTCCCACCAAGGTTTATCTTCTTGTCACTTCAGATTCACTTCTCTGCACATCCTACCTTCCAGAAAGTGGTTGATTTTCTGTTCCTAGAATTGCTGCTCTTCTTCTCTTCTAGCTCCTGAATCCATTACAGAAATATTTTGGATATGAGGCATACTAATTGCCTATCCATTCAGATGTACCTTCTTTCAGTCCTCTCAAGTCTATTGTGTCTGCATTTTTTCCATGTGATTCCAACAGTCAGCATAGCTCTTGGAACCTAACTCATGACAATGCCATTCTTAGCAGCTTACTCAGATAACTAATGTGCAAGTAAATTAATAGTGTATGTGTCAGCATTTCTCATGAAATTTAATATACTTTCTGCTTATAGAAGTAATTCTATTGACTAAATTTATATTTTTTGTTAATTAGTAAGTAGTTCAGTTTTGTTAATCACTAAAGGAAATGGTTGTCAACTATGTCAGATATTCTCAAATGGGAAAAGAACAAGAATTAGTATATTTGCAAATGACCTCTATTTTATAAGTTATAGAATGTTAATCAGTAAATGATTTTTTGAGGGTTGCCTGGTAGCTCAGTAGGTTAAGTATCTGCATTTGGCTCAGGTCATGATCCAAGGTCCTGGGATCCATCCCTGAGGTCTGCCCTTTCTCAGGCAGGAGTCTGCTTCTCCCTCTGCTCCTTCTTCTGTTCCTCCCTCTGCCCATCCCCATGCTTGTGCATGTGTTTTTTGTGTGTGTGCATGTGTATTGTCTCTCTCTCTCTCAAATAAAATCTTTTTTAAAAAGTTATTTGAGGGGCACCTGGGTGGCTCAGTGGATTAAAGCCTCTGCCTTTGGCTCAGGTCACGATCCCAGGATCCTGGGATCGAACCCCACATCAGACTCTCTGTTCAGTGGGGAGCCTGCTTTCCTCCCTCTTTCTCTGCCTGCCTCTCTGCCTACTTGTGATCTCTGTCTGTCAAATAAATAAATAAAATATTTAAAAAAAAGTTATTTGAAAAATATTTAATGTTGCTCTGTATATTATGATTTCTACATAAATTCAAATAAGTGACCTTGTGTTCTCTTTTGAAAGAAAACAAGTTTGATTTGAGGATTAACTTTAAGAAAATTAGATATGTTTCAAAGTTTTCAATAAGTGTAGTGGAAACTACATATTAATATCAATGGAATTTTACCTCTTTTTAAAAAAGAACTAAGGGACTTTATGCCATTGAAAAGGGCATGTTGTGCCTTTGTACAACAAGTTATGTTGTAACTTGACCCAGGTTGACCTTATTTGATTCTTTTTTAGTAATTTGAAAGAAAAAATAGAGAAACAAGTGATTCAATTCAAGTTGGACATTGGAGCAGTCAAGTTAAATGGTATGAAGCTGCACTTGGCACTACTGGATGTCAACCTTGAGCAAGCTCTATTTGAGTAAGCAGAAACAAAACACTGAGAAGACTCAATATGCTAAAGAGAGAATGAAATATTCCTACAATAAGGAATAGAAAATAGAGACAATGAACTCCTAGACTTTAGGACAAGATTAACTATCTAAATTTTTTTTCCAGTTTTGTGGTAGCTAACTGTACTTCCTAAAATCGGGTATCTAGCGAGTGTTTTGTAGGTTTTTAATTAGCTCCCTTTGTAATCTGAGCTTATCTGAAAGATACTTAGACCCTGGAAACCAAATAGTCCTCTATTAAAACAACCTCATTCTAAATGAATTACTGGAGAGTGTATTTTTATATAATCAAATTCCTTTTCATTATAGTACATAATTTATTCTATATAGATTCAGATCCATGGAATATATAACAATCTTTCTTAATGCATATTCAGGAATTGTTTATTTGATTTACAGTTTTTCTGTCAAATGAAATTTTTATTTCTAAGCCTTCAATTAAGGATTCTTCAGATCAAAACAATTACATTAAAAGTTTGAGAATAAAGTGTACTACATAATGAGAAATATTTGTGTTTTTTTTCCTAAGTTTATAAGTACCTCTAATAAGTTCTATTATTATATTAGAAACTATAAAAAGGAAATCTGAGTTCTAGTTTATTCTGGCTGAAATTCCATGTTAACCTTTACTAGTGTAGCTGATGGCTGTGGTGACCTCAAGATAGTTGTATGTATATATACAAGATAGTGTATATATATATACACATACATATACATGGGCTTAAATATATATATACAGATACATACATACATACATACATATGTATGTATCTGTATATATATATTTAAGCCTAGGGCAATGTAGTCACATACATCCCATGCACCTCTTTCCACATCACTCTTCTGATACTCAGAACTTGAAAACAATAGTATAAAATGGTCCAGAATCTAGTTCTAGGACCTACATGGACATGTGTCTCTTCCCCAGTGTGTTTCCTATAGGGTGGACTAAAATTATAGGGTGTTCAACTCTAAGTTGGGTTATGGAGGTGGGGGACAAGAGGTGGCCAGAGATGGTTCTTGTCAGATACTGCAGACAAAGCTTGAATAGACAGGTTGATACCCATGAGCAAAAGTCTCCTCATGGTATGAGATTGAACCTGCCATGGATTCAAGAGGGAATTGGCCAAGGACTAGGACCTGGCTCTTCCTTAACTACCACATTCAAGATTATGAGAATGTTGTACTTTAATTTAGCCTTTCAAGTCATCATGAAGGTATATTTGTAAAGTTTGGGAGCTAAACCTATTTCATTATCTGGTTTATAACTTTTGGGCATTAGACATATAGTATGTGGACCTCTATTTGTATTATTGCTGTTTAGGTTCTGGTGAATAGATGTTGTGATCTACTGGTCTTACAGCTCTTGAGCTACTGGTCTTGGTGTCTCCTGATAAGTACCTTTGGGAATACCCAAAGGCAAAGAGGGACATCCCCTCCTCTAACCATAAATTAAACCCAGGACTCTGATCCATTATTCTATGATTTTCCTAGAGTACAGTCTCTCTGATCCAGTCAGCATTTTTTTTTTTTTAATTGAAGGAGCAAGGGATGCCTTTATTTATTGAGGAAAATTTGTTTCCTATTTTTGTCTAAATGGAAGCAGTCCCCTTGCAGGGTAGCTCTATCACTTTTTTTTCCCACCCTTTATATTGATATTTATGTTCCTCCAAGAACAGTAGCTAGGGGCAATGTTTTTCAGTCATTTAATGGCTGATTAGCTCTGCACTCAAAATGATATATATCCTGGTTATAAAACACAAATAATGATAAAATAATATGGAAATAATAGTTTTTTCTAAATGTATTTATTTATTTATTTTTAAAGATTTTATTTATTTATTTGTTAAAGAGAGAGAGAGAGCGCGCGCACAGGCAGACAGAGTGGCAGGCAGAGGCAGAGGGAGAAGCAGGCTCCCTGATGAGCAAGGAGCCCGATGTGGGACTCGATCCCAGATCATGACCTGAGCCGAAGGCAGCTGCTTAACCAACTGAGCCACCCAGGCGTCCCTAAATGTATTTATTTTTAAATCTAACTCTTGGTGGTTCTTTTTTGCTAATTTGTTTCTATATTTTTCCTTTTGAAAATGTCTTATGGCTACATTCACCAAACAAGGAACCTCATGTCTTTATTAAAAACAAAACAAAACAAAAAACCTTAAAAAAAACCCATCTTTCACTGTGTTAATAGCTATTTCTTAAGATTTCTGTGAACATCAAGTTTTTCTTGTTTATCCACACATTGCACATGTCAGTAGCAGTAGAGATTTTCTTCCTCTTTCCTATTGATATTCATACAGTTCAGTGCCAATAAATATTATAATTGTCTTACAACTCCAATAATGATAAAAATTTCATTTTAAAAGTAGCAGTGCTTCATTCCACACCAAAGTTTTAGTGTATAGGGTAGAAATATTTTATGAGGTTCTCACATTTAGATATTGATTGTAATGTATATGATTGTATTCTAATTGGTTCTTTCAAGAGGTCCTGTCAAAATCATAGTTTAACTTTGACTTTAAAGCTGTTAAATCTTAATTTATATAATTGATGTTAGAAATTGTAAAATACAAAGTAATACACAAACTCAGATTATGAATCACATTTTTAATAAAGATTATTTATATATTTGAGAGAACATGCACTCAAGCAGGAAGGAGGAGCAGAGAAAGAAGAGAGAGAGAGAAAGGACACCCCACTGAAGAGAGAACCTGATGTGGGCTCCATCCCAGGACCCTGAGATCATGACCTGAGCAGAAGACCTGACTGAGCCACCCAGGCACCCTGCAAATCAGATCTTTAAAACTCCTACTCTGTCAACAGGAAACCACATATGTGTCTTCTTATGGGGGGGGGGACCTCTAAACTGTATTTCCACTTTTCAATTTTAAAAGAATCTTTATTTTAACCAAAATGTTTACTTATATAGTCTGTATTATAAACTTCACTATCTTTATTGGTATTTAAAACAGGAAGTTTTTTGGAACACTTTATGGAAAAAATCTACTGTCTAAAATAAGGACATATTGATATTTTAACTATTTAACTTTATATACCAAAGCACAGGAATTAATTTTAAGGTCTTTATTTAGTATGAAGCAATAAATAGAGAAAAATCTCATTTGTATTGTAGTAATCTTCATGTTTTTATCAATATTTTATTAGCAAAAAAATTCCAAAAACATCATTGGACTATAAGAGTTTTTTTTTATTTTTTTAAGACTTTATTTATTTGAGAGAGAGTGCAAGCAAGCATGAGTGGGGAAAGGGGCTGAGAGAGAGGAAGAAGCAGACTGTCCACTGAGCAGGGAGCCCAGACAAGATGTAGAGCTCCATCCTAGGACCCTGAGATCATGGCCTGAATGGAAGGCAGAAACTTAACCAACTGTGCCACCCAGGCAGCCCTAGACCACAAGAAAGTTCTAAAAGTATTTATAAAAATATTTTATCAGTTTATAAAAGTAAATGATGTAACTTATATTTAATTCATTGAAAATATTTGTAAATATGTATCACCTAAGTTCTGGTCTCATCCCTACTATTATTTTATCTTTTTGATGCTCAGTGTCCTCATCAGCCTCCTGTGGGCCCTGAATTAGAGCTGAAGCATGGTGTCTAGCTGTCTCATTAACTGCCTATGTGACTAAGGTAAGTCATTTTTCTTCGTTATAAGAATGAACGTTTTATAAATGAGCTGTAATCCTAAAATTAAATCTAAAACCTTCTCTGGAGTTCTATTTCTGAAAGTCAAATTTTAGGCTTACACTCTGTTTTCCTGAGAAAATTTTAATACACTATTGGTGAATGCTGATTATTATTTCAAAGTTTTTCAAGAATATACATACAAGATGCACAGTTCTTCTTAAAACAAATACAAT
The DNA here is from genome assembly GCA_003697995.1 of Taxidea taxus jeffersonii. NCBI lineage: Eukaryota > Metazoa > Chordata > Mammalia > Carnivora > Mustelidae > Taxidea > Taxidea taxus. The sequence continues at coordinate 6,665 of RCUC01091124.1, read as the reverse complement.
GACCTACAGAGTGACTTCCATTTTCTTAATTCCTGAGAGGTTTTTAAGTGAAAATAATGGGTTATATATGGATGTTTTTTCCACATTAAGTTGAATAATCAGCTAATTTTTCTTAAACATTGTTTTGTAGCCTATGAAAGAAGCAAGAATATTTCACCCTGAAATGTCTCTTTGATATAAAAATAAGTCTGAACTGAAGGCAACTAAGAAGCAAATCCAGAAAAAGCTTTCTCTTTTCTGTCTAAAGGCAGCATATAAAGTTTCATTTTACTGGAGATAAATCCTTATTAGGCCAGAGATGGCCAACACACCTGACTCCATTAGAAGAAGGTATATTTACGTTCCCACAGTTTGCCACCCTTGGAAGCCTAGAACTGCTTTTCTTTGTCCTGTTCTTTTTCTACAGTTTGTTATTAGTTGAAGGTGCCGTACAAACTGCAGTTATATGCCACTGCTTTGAGTTACTTTTTAAAGATTTCTCCTGGATAATATCTGATGTGCATGTTAATAAACTATTAACATTATAAACTATTAATAAACTATTAACATTATAAAAGAGCTCTACATCTTGTCTGCTTTTTTTTTTTAATTTCTTATTAACCTTTCTTTTTGTTAGAGTCTAAGTTAAGATGGGTAGAGGTAAAGTCTAGCCTCCTCTACATTACATGTCCATTACAATCCTAGATGTTTTTCTGCAACATTGTTATACAGCCTTAATGTCTCTGAGAATCTTAGGTATTTTTAGCTTAGATTAGTGTTCATCCATCATGAAAATTATTTTGAGCTTATTTTAAACAGCTGGAATCCTTGCAATAAGGAAATTTTCCATTTGTTTGTCTAAGGTAATGCTGAGATCCAGATCCTCACTAGGTTAATTAGGGACATTGCCTATTCTTGCAGTAGATATATCATAAATATCTCTACATTGTAACCGAGAAAGTAATATAAAAGACACAATGAAACCCTTTGGTCATTGAAATTATATCACACATTATATTTCAAAAGAAATCTAACATCCTTCAAATGACACAGTTTAGTGTTACACAAGGACCAGAGAAGAGAAATGAGCTTGCTTTCAAATTCCCAGTATACATTGGTGAAGAACAGTGATTGTGTTACCTTCCTTCTTGCTTATGACTCTGCAAAGCTCTGTATGTCTCTAGGTTCATTGATGGTGGAAATGATAAAGGTGCTAATGAAGTGTAATTTTTGAGCTGCCTTTGATAGTGTGACAATCCTTTTAGAATAGAAATTTGGAAAAAATTATCTCCTCTATTACCTATTGCAAGTGTTGGCTTCCTCCCGTCTCTCTCCTTTTGATGTTTCTCCATTAATGTAATCTTCCTTTTCATTCTTCTAGCTTCCTTTCATTTCATTTGTTTCATTCAGTTTAAATACTCAAAATTACAGCAGCTTAGGCTTTCTGAAACAAATTATTTGTAACTTCCTGATAGAAACCACCTTTCTAATAAGGAAAATAATAGACATACATTCATTTATATAAGTACTGAATGGATGTAGTTCTTGCATTTGCTATAATAATAGCAAAAGCTATTCTTCTTCTTTTCTTTTTTCTTCCATGTGACTACTTTCCCCTAGGAACCAATTTGCAAAGATCAATAAAATAAAGATGTGGAGACTTAAACTTTTTTTCATCAACTTACATTCCTTTTTATCTATTATCGCATTAGTTGCTGTCTCTGACATTATTATTTCAGGTAATTACTTTGTCCTATATGAAAATTTTCATATAGGACAAAGGAATTTGTATATACTTCCCACTCTTTCCTTATTGGTTTTATCTAAATTCACAGTGGAGGCCTATTTAAATCATATATAGATATGATTTAAATATGATATCATATCAGTGGAGGCCTATTTAAATCATATATATGTGCATATATATATATATATACATAATTTTAATTTAAAGTACACTTACTAGGAATGTCGTATACACAGAGCTGCATATTATAAATAATTTTGAAGGATAATATCATCAAAAATAATACCACATCTGAAAAAGCAATATAAAGCATCAAGGAGTCAAAACTAATTTCCTTACGTCCTGAACCAACAAACTTAATTTTGTTTTAAAATAAATTTTAAAAATGTAATAAAAATGCAGACTACTGATATTGTCAACACATAGTATAATCTCTTGTTTACCATAGTTACTTATTTGTAAGTTCAGGTAAAGGTGCATTTTTCAGATAGGATATTTTACTCTGAAATATGGTTGTGCTATAACCCTCTAGGGGGAAGATTTTTAGAAATTCAGTTAGATGGTGATGTACAAATAAGTGAAAATGTCTTCTGGGTACAAAGGTATCAATGTTCTATGCAATTTTCTAATACTTTTCAAATATACTTTTCTTACATTTACCATCTCAGATGTACAGACTACTGAGAAAAAAAAAAGACTTAACAAAAAACTGTATTTTAAAACATTGTAAATTTTTGTAGCCACTTAGATTTGCCACTGGACTCTACAACCAAAGTACAGGACTCTGTTTTGTTTTGGAACCTAACCTTTGTAACAAGTGCCTAGCACAATGCAAGTGATAAAAATTATTGATGAAAGTAATATTAAATCAGATTAACATATCATAGTGCAGTTAAATAAATACTGAAGATCTTTATCCTGCTTTTTAAAGAAATGTTTAATTTTATTGAACATACTCTATTTTTTTCAATTTATTTTATTCATTTTCAGTGTTCCAGATTTCATTGTTTATGTACCACACCCAGTGCTCCATGAAATAAGTGCCCTCCATAATACCCACCACCAAGCTCACCCAATGCCCACTCCCCTCCCCTCCAAAACCCTCAGTCTGTTTCTCAGAGTCCATAGTCTCTCATGCTTTGTCTCCCCTTCTGATTTCCCCCAACTCTATTTTAAACTTTGTCTTTAATTAGTTCCAAGTTTATGGCCTCCATTCCCAAATTCCTAAGCAACTAGATTTTAATCTACTGCTCATTCTAAGACCTGTCCACTCAAAATGAGCAAAACTTAAAAAAAGTTAAGGGAAAATTTTATTTCAGTCCAAGTTAGGACAGCTGCCTGGGATACATAGTTTTCACAAAGATGAGAGTGCTCCAGGGAAGGAACATTTGGTGTAGGTTTATATGTTTTTTACATCAAGAGTTACAAGTCATCTACAAATCATCATGACAAAAGACATTCCAGAAAGTTATAGGTTTTATGATTTTAGTATGTGCCAGGCAGTAGGAGTTTAATCTTCAGGGAACTAGGAAAAGTTTTTCTTTGTTTGAAATGCTTTTTGGTTATTGTTATTATTTATATTGAAGCGGACATACAGTGGGTGCTTGTGTGCTCAGGACAGAAATAGAGCTCATGTTTCGAGGTTTTGTGGAGTCATTTTGACCTTGGTAAATGATAAAGTCTAGCTTCTTTGGAGTCCAGGAACAGAGCCCACAAACATTAGAAGTTGAAAATTTCCTTTATAAGACCAAAAATCCATTTGTGACAAGATTACTGCAAATGAATATTGGATGTGAATAGCATTATTTAAAAATAAGAATACCTCCATCAAACAATAAAATGATAGGGGAAAGAAACTTATTGAAGATCTAAAAAATACTTTGCTAGGATTGCTTAAACTATTTAACCAGTTTTCTCTCTTACTTTGCCTCTCATTCTGTGCCTGTATTGCTCTGGTTTTATACATGAGAAAACTGTGACTCAGAAACATGAAAGGTCATATAGATAGTTAAGTGGTGACATTGGATTCTGCTCCTATGTGACTTCAAGCCCTGGATCTATTTAATTTTACCACTTTGCATTTGTATTGTACTACATATTTCTCTACAGTATTTTTCTTTTTTAAACTTTTGTCAATATTTTGCATTTTGTTTGGGTCATGTATGCCATTAATTTCCAAGATTTGTTAAAATTTAGCTTTAATATGAGATTTTCTTAAATATGTGGTATTTCAAAGCAAACAGTGCTGATGTACTTTATTCTTCAATATACATTTCTAACCCTCTTGTGCTACAACTGATTATCCGTATATTTTTCTATCTAATATTGTTGCTCTGTCTGGACTATATTTAAAGACTTTTTTCCTTTTTGTCTTTCTCCATTTTCTTTATATTCACTATGTTTTCTAATGTAGACACTTTACTAAGGGGGATTTTTCATTCTATTGAATAGATACTTTGGGAAACTTTCCATTTTAGTTCTGACATGTAAAAAGCTTGGAAGTCATCACTCCCAGCCTAATAACAAGATAAAGCTTAACAAACTGAAAACTAAGGTGTTTTCTTAGACTCCTTAGAGAAGTGACATATAGGACAAACTGCTAATCTAAAATTTGAAGAAATGAATCCAGATAGAGATAAGGTCCACTTCTGAGGAGTAGAAGCCTCTGGACCATAAATTGGTAGGAACTTGTAAATGGAAATTTTGATGAATTTCTGGAGGATAAGGATTTTTTAGCTTGAAAGAGGGAAACTCTAAGGGCTACAGTTTGAAGGGAAGTCTTAAATTTTGGTGGGTCTAATCTTCAAGAATCCCACCAGATTTTCCTGCTGAGGAGCCAAGAGATCAATGTTAGGGTCTGGGAAGGGGAGGAAAGGATTAACCACTTTATTAGGTACATCTAGAGCACTCTCTAGAATACAGCCTACTCTTTAGGGTAAAAGACTTTATCAGAGCCTTTTGTTTCCTGGGAGAAGTATATTTTTCCTGACTCTAGGCCTATCTAGCTTTCCTATCTCCCCTGAGAAAGGGAGAAACACTAGAGAATGTCACAGCCTGGAAATAAAAGCCCACTATAAAGCTAAGCATTAATCATAAGATTACAGAAGCATTCCATTTCACACAACTTACCACTGTTACCAGTATGACTGCAAGATTCTTCTTTAATTACAGTGGATTGCACCTGAAAGAACTTCAGAGTGCCAACTGTGAGGAGAAATACATAGGGAAGCCAGAGGATTCCATGGGAGAATAAAAGGGCACTAAAGGAATTTGAAGCTTCTGGTAATGACAGCTATAGCAGATACCAAGCACAGAGCAGCTACTAGCCAGGTTAACATGTAACCATATACTAAGGACTCTTTATGTCACAATGTCTAATACATTGTGTCTGGTTTCAAATAAAAAATTGAAAAGCAAGTGAAAAGGAAAGGAAAACAATCTAAAAAGACAAATTAAGCATCAGAACCAGACTCAGATGTGACACAGATTTTGGAATTATCTGGCAGGGAATTTAAAGTAACTATGATTAATATTGTGTTAATGGAAAAAATGGAGAACATTTAAGAAGAGATGGATAATGTAAGCAGAAAGGCAAATGCTAGGCAAAAATCAAAAAGAAGTGCTAGAGATCAAAACCACAACAGAAGTCAAGAATGCTTTTGATGGGCTTGTCAGTAGAAAGGATGTGACTGAGGAAAAAATAAGTATGCTTGGAAATAGAATCTTAAACTGAAATGCAAAGAGAAAACAAAGATTGAATATAACAGAACATTCATAAACTCAGAGACAACTTCAAAAGGTCTTATAGATGTGCAACTGGAGTACCAAGAGGAGAAGAAGGGGATTGGAATAGAAGAAATATTTGAATAATACTGAATAAGACTTTTGCAAAATTAATGGCAGGTGGTTAAGCTACAGATCTAGGCAACTCAGAGGACACTAAGCAGAATAAATAATTTTGGTTAAGGGCACAACATATTTTATATAACTATAATCAAATAAAGTAATTTTTATGGTGGGATTAAATGAGAGGAGACATTTTGATTTCAGTCAGACCTATGGAATATGAACCAGAGTTGTGATAGGAATGGCTTTTGATGTTGAAATCAACTTTGATTATAGGACTTGTTTCTATTTGGTTAGCTAAGAAGAAAATTCTTGAGTGACAATGGTAAAAAAATGTGCAATAATTCTAAAAATTCTCTGGTTTTCAATTTTACCTATAATTTAAATATTGAGTGCAAACATAAATTTGAAAATATCAAATACTGTACTTTATTCTGTTGCTAATAGTTAACAAATAGACATAGTTCAGTTATATTACAGCTATCTAAAAGCTAATAAATATGCAATTAAATCACCAATTAATACTTCCTGCTTGGCATGTTCCTCTTAATCTCAGATGCATTGCCAGGCACAGAATGGGAAATCAATCTCTCTCTTTGCCCACCAAAATCCAAATAAGACTTTACTTCTAGCTTCACCTGTGGAAAATTTTAATATTTCCAAACTATTTTCATGTTTGCTAGTTATGCTGAAAGAAAACCAAGGAGAACATATCTGAAACTCTTGTTGGGATAGTTCTATTTCTCTTAAGACTTGATGCCAGGTGGTCCTTATAGACGAAACACACAGAATTACTCCATCCTTTATATGAAGAAGTTTTTATTAATATACAAATAATTTTTTTAAAAAGTCATTCTGACAACACATTAGGGAAAAAAAAAATACTGACAGTGAGTGTCTCCAAGAATTCCTGGTACTGTGTTACTAGCCATAGTGACATGAGAGAAAGATGAAGTTCCTGCCCTTGAGTTGATAGCACTTGAGTGATCATTTATTTTATTTTTCTTTATTTTTAATTGTCTGTTGTCTTCTTGGTAAAACAGGTGCCAGTAATTTCCACCAATAACAAGTAGGGACACCAAGATTTAATTAA
>RCUC01091123.1:0-12178 GCA_003697995.1 Taxidea taxus jeffersonii | reverse complement strand
CTTCAAGGCAGCATTGAAGCCCTTCCATTTTCTTCTCCTCCATCTTCTTCACGTACCCTTTGTATTCCTGACCCCAATTGCTTTAGCATCTAGGAGGCAGGAGAGTATAGTTATTGAGAATCAGAATCAGACAGACTTGGATCTTTGTCCTAGTTCTACTACTGCCTGCTGTGTGACTTTGGGCAAGTTATTAGCCTCTCTGGACCTCAGTTTCCACCTGTCTCATAAGATGTAGTTTATAATCTGATTTAATAAGCTATAAATGTACCTGGATAATAGTAAAGCCTCAATAAATGATAGCGACAGTTAATATTAATTGGAACTCAAGGAAGAGAGAGACCTGTGTGAATATCCTTGCCTTGGAATCTACTCAGCATCACGGGACGTCATGAAAAGTGATCCGTAGAAAGACAGGCAAGTTCTTTACCAGTCTTCTTGGTATTTTGGTTTGGAGACATCTTTAGAAACAGTCTAAACTATTTCTAAACAGTTTAGTTTAGTCCAGTTTGCTGGACCCAGTCACCTCTTGAGAACAGCATGAAGGGCACAGACAGTTCTATAAACAACGTTGTCCCTTAGTTAAAAATAATAAAGACAAAAAATGTGCAGAACTCATTTCCCTTCAAAAGTGAAATTCAGGGCGCCTGGCTGGCTCAGTGGGTTAAGCCTCTGCCTTTGGCCCAGGTCATGATCTCAGGGTCCTGGGGTGGAGCCCCACATCACCCCCCATCAGGCTCTCTGCTCAGCAGGGAGCCTACTCCCCACCCCCGCTTGCTTCTCTGCCACTTGTGATCTCTCTCTCTCTCTCTCTCTGTCAAGTAAATAAATAAAATATTTAACAAAAAAAAAAGTGAAATTCTTCCTGATCGTGTCAAAAGGTCAATTTAACTCAAATTTTGTCTAAAGACCTCTCCAAGATTTCTTGTGTATGCGGGCTGGCAAGCAATTTTTGTGCATAAACAACTCAAAGGAGAGGATCTCTGTGCTGGGACTGTACCCTTCTCCATCTCTGAGGGATGCTCGTCCTTCAGGGCAACCCCCCACCACATCCCGGCTCCCTCCACAGCTCTCTCCAGCTGCTTCTCTGGGATTCCTTCCTCATCTGGGTTATGCCCACACAGTTTGAACAGAAAATAATCCAATGTGTCTGTCACTCACTACTGGTTGTGTTGGGACATGTAATTAGTGCTTACTGTGTACTGGACACTGTTCTGGATCTTTACATATTACCCCATTTAATTTTCCAACAACCTTGTTAGGCAGGGACCCTCTTGGCTCCCTACCATCATTAGGCTTGTCCCCTTCAACTTGACTCAACCCTCCCCTAGTCCCTGGAGATTTGTCTCCATCTTAGAAGATGGTATATGTCTCACGGACTGGAGAAAAGACTTTTAGGTTTTCTCCAACCCCAATAGCCTCTCTCTCCCTGACCTCTAGTCACTGCAATATTGTTATTTCATTGGAAGGTGTGTGTTGTGCTTTTTTCTAGCAAGATTCTGCAGTCCCTTGGGGCATAGTTCACACCACTAATCATAGAGCATCTAGGATTAGAAGTCATGTGAGACATCATTTCTTCCTATACTTCATTTTATAGATGAGGAAACAGAAGCCTGCAGAGGTGGAATAAGTTTTCTTCTGTATTCCCCATGACTTCCTGCATCAGTCAGGTATATAGTAAACGCTCAGTGAACACCAAGGCCATCTGCTTGGATCTAGCATTGCTTCAACATTTGCTACAAAATCTGAGGTATAAACCTTTGTCTCTCCCTCATTTTAATTGACTATGTTCACAGTGTATACAACATACAAGTATCCTACTTTAAGAAAATCTAACATGCCAACTTCCTGAGCCTGATAAACTAACATGAATTAGTCATTCTAAAATGCAGGACTCCTTTAAATAGCTACTCTGTTTATAATAGACTGGATTTTAACACTGAATTCAAACTGAACCTTTTAGCCACATGTAAAACGACAGAGAATAAGGCTCTCTTGTGTTTCACTTGCCTTACAAACAAAATGGATCTCTGAAGGGGTTGAAGCCCAGCAGAGTTGCCTCCTGAATCTGAACCCTAAATTAGAGAGTCATCACCAAGCCCAGGCCGGCTGAATGAAGAGGCAGACAGGTGTGGATGTGTAGATCCAACAGCTCTGGGAAGCTAGATATCCAGGTAAAAAGGTAGGAGGTGGGGGGTGGCTGGGTCAGCATCCTGCCCCACACAGCAGGGGCACAACAGAATTATCTCCACAACCAAGGCTCAGGCCCAAATGCTGTTCACTGTCTTCCTTGTCTTGCCATTGGTCATCCGGGTCTCTTCTCTCAACCCATCTTCTCCTCTGTATGTCCCCCCTTTGGTTCCCCTCTCCCTCTCTGTGTCTGTCTGTATGGGTAGGGGACATAGCCATGTAACCGGATTAAAAATAAATTTTCTACCTGTGGATGGTTGGATCAGGTGGGTAGAATGTGACTCTAACGACACCAACGTTGCTGGTTTGTTCCCCAAATGGGCCAAGAAAGGCATTCATTCCTGTGTTTAATAAAGATTAATGTTAAAAAAAATAGATATTTCTCTTATCTGGGAGTTTCTTGAATGTTTGCATGAAAAAGACCCCGGCCCCTTTAAGAAGTCAGGAGGTAAACCTCGGAAATTCCTGTAAGCAGGAATAGAGCAATTCTGAGAAGATTGATTAGAAGTAGACAGCTGACACCGGATATGAAGTGCCTCCAGGAATTCCCTACCCTTCTCAATTATCCACCCTGGAAGGAAGCCTATTCTATTAGACCCAATAGCCAGAGGTCTGGGGGTAAGCATGAAGCCCAAGGGAGAAATCTGGCCCCCCACCACCCTTGCCAAGGACTGCAATGCCTGGCATCCTCTAGGATCTGAAATAGAGACATTATCACGTGAAGTCGCCTCTTGCAGGCAGCCTTCACTGCTCTGCTCCAACTGTCCTCTGCTCACTCCTCCCTCTGCCGACCTTTCGGCATCTCACATTTAGTCCACACTTGAGTGCTTTGCGCTCGCTGCCATGTTGTTGCGTGACTATCCACTACCGTTTCATGTAGTCATACTTTATTTATCCAACAAGATCAGAGCTTAAATATAATAATAGCGTGGGGCACCTGGGTGGCTCAGTCGCTTAAGTGCCTGCCTTCCTTGGACTGTGGTCCTGGGGTCCTGGGATCGAGCTCCCTGTTGGATTCCCTGCTCAACGAGGAGTCTGCTTCTCCCTCTGCCCCTCCCCTGCTTGAGCTCTGTCTCTCTGTCTCAAATAAATAAAGAAAATCTTTAATAATAATAATAATAATAATAATAGCAAATGTTTGTTAAGTGACTCTGATGGGCCAGACACTGTGCTTTGTGTTTGGCATATATAATCACATTTAAATAACCCCAAAGGTAATTATTATGTTCCCATTTTGCACACGAAGAAATTGAGGCTTAGACAAGGTGAGTAGGGCATGAGCACCGCACTGTGCCTGCGTCCCTCTGCAAAAACCTGTGCAAGCTCTTCCCTCCCTCCCCCGATGGCTCCACACATCATGCTTACTTGGCAAATGCCACTAAGACGAAAGCACCGTGCCTCCCATCACAGGGGGCGGGGCCCTGGTTCATGGGTGCTGAGATGCGTCTTCCCTCGCACCCACCGTGGGACACGGAGCTCCGCATCCCTTGGCCCTGCTCTTCCTGGTGCACCTGCCTCTGGCAAGCTCCAGAAGAGTGAGGATGAGAGGCTGATAAGGGTGAGGGTCCAGACGTGCCTGGAAAGCAGGATCTGCCTACACTGAAGAAGCACCTTCCAGAATGTGAGGCTGAAAAGTGGCGGGATTTGACGTTCTCTTCGTGGCAGCTGCTGCAGCCCGGGTCTGGGAATGCCGGTTAGGGTGCTGGGGACACTCTCAAAGTCAAGGGCAAAACCTCCTAAGCACCGGCTTTCCCTGCCAAGTTTGGACCTGCCCTGCATGTGGCAGCCTTAATTGGGTTTCGTTTATTATTGTAATGAGGATCCCTTTTCTAATGTGTTTCTCTAGCCCTCATGTGGCTGAACTGTTATTTTTCTCACTTGACTTTTTTTGCCTATGAAATGTTTTGGATAAATATGCAGCTGAAATGGCTTGTTACTGACTGTGTACATTTTTAGTTGAATGAAAAGTAAAGAAATACAGCCTCTCGCATATAAAATATTCTGTTAATGTTATATAATTTGGCTGCAGAGTATCATTTTGCTTTTATGAAAGCTTTTGGAGAAACCCTCAGGAATAGCAGATGGCTAACACGCAGTAATTATTGGTTACTAAAGATCGCTTATATCATACCGATCTATTCACACACGTATAACCACATTAAGTGTATGCATTTTTTTTTTAAAGACGATATGTAATGTGAGTGCTTGAAACAATGGCAGGACCAGAGTAAAATTCGGCTAAGGTGTAAGGGATACCAGGGGCCCTGTTCCCGCCACCACAGCACCCCTCCCACCCCATCCGCACCCCATCGCACAGTGGCCTCTGCTCTGGCTTTTCACAGGGAGCCGGGCTATGCCGGCAAACAGCTGGGCAGGGCGGGGATATGAGGAGGGATGTCGCATGCAGGTCAGCCCTTGAGCAGATGTTTTGAATTCTCAGCTCTGAAGCTGATGTTTAGGACCAGCCATGGCTGCTCTTCTGGGCATAATTTTGATTTGGTGGTGAGTCAATGAGGACTCAGAGGTCCTGGGTTGGAACTTGAGTTGGTTCGATGATGAAGCACGCTACCGGCTGTGAGTCACATGCGAGCCCTGTGCCGGGTGCAAGGTCCACAGGTAATTTTCATCCTCCAAACAACTCTTCCCAAAGCGCATGTGACCACCAGGTCCTCTGCCCTTTCCTGGCACTCTGTTCCCAGAAAACAGAGACTGGATCCAGGAAGCTCAAGTAACTTCCATGTAGGGAAAACAGAACTGTTGTATACAGTAAGTGCCTAACCTGTGTAGTTGCCTCCCAGGTCACAGAGAAGGCACTTCAAAGCTACATCCAAGTGTTTTAAGGTTGTCTGCTGGTTTGGAATTAGTGAGACCTATGGTGGTAAATATGTTTCTCAATTCTGGGGTCAATTCTTTTCTGTGTGTGTGTGTTTTTTTTATTTAATTTTTTTTTTAATTTAAACATATAATGTAACCCCACCACCCTCTCCCAACACCTCTCCCCCCCTCCCCCCTCAGTTTGTTTTATGACATTAGGAGTCTCTTTTGGTTTGTCTCCCTCCCGATCCCATCTTGTTTCATTTTTTTCTTTTCCTACCCCCTTAACACCCACCCCCGTTGCATCTCCACTTCCTCATATCAGGAAGATCATATGATAGTTGTCTTTCTCTGATTGACTTATTTCATTAAGCATAATACGCTCTAGTTCCATCCACGTCGTTGCAAATGGCAAGATTTCATTTCTTTTGATGGCTGCATAGTATTCCATTGTATATATATACCACCTCTTCTTTATCCATTCATCTGTTGATGGACATCTAGGTTCTTTCCATAACTTGGCTATTGTGGACATTGCTGCTATAAACATTCAGGTGCACATGCCTCTTCGGATCACTACGTCTGTATCTTTAGGGTAAATACCCAGTAGTGCAATTGCTGGGTCATAAGGTAGCTCTATTTTCAACTTTTTGAGGAACCTCCATGCTGTTTTCCAGAGTGGTTGTACCAGCTTGTATTTCCACCAACAGTGTAGGAGGGTTCCCCTTTCTCCGCATCCTCACCAGCATCTGTCATTTCCTGATTTGTTAATTTTAGCCATTCTGACTGCTGTGAGGTGGTATCTCATTGTGGTTTTGACTTGTATTTCCCTGATGCCGAGTGAGGTGGAGCACTTTTGCATGTGTCTGTTGGCCATCTGGATGTCTTCTTTGCAGAAATGTCTGTTCATGTCCTCTGCCCATTTCTTGATTGGATTATTTGTTCTTTGGGTATTGAGTTTGCTAAGCTCTTTATAGATTTTGGATACTAGCCCTTTATCTCATATGTCATTTGCAAATATCTTCTCCCATTCTGTCAGTTGTCTTTTGGTTTTGTTGACTGTTTCCTTTGCTGTGCAAAAGCTTCTGATCTTGATGAAGTCCCAATAGTTCATTTTTTCCCTTGCTTCCCTTGCCTTTGGCGTTGATCCTAGGAAGAAGTTGCTGTGGCTGAGGTTGAAGAGATTGCTACCTGTGTTCTCCTCAAGGATTTTGATGAATTCCTTTCTCATGTTGAGGTCCTTCATCCATTTTGAGTCTATTTTTGTGTGTGCTATAAGGAAATGATCCAATTTCATTTTTCTGCATGTTGCTGTCCAATTTTTCTGGGGCCAATTCTTATTAATTGGTGGGGCAGGTGGCTTCTTGGGGTACCTTCTTGAGGAACCTGAGGTTGAGTGTCCCTCTGAGAAAGGGGGTGCTCTAATTGATTAGGGGTGCCTCCCATTTGACATGGCTTGAGGGAAAGGCAACATTTTGTGCCTATTTGGTAATCCAGCTTGCTCTAGATTGAGGGTTTGTATCTCGCCAAACTTTTCATCTTGCCACCTAATCGCTGACTTAGTGGTAAGGCCTTTGAGATGAGACTGGGTCATGGGAATGGGACCTTCATGAAGGAAACTAGTTCTCTTACAGAAGAGCTCCCAGTGAGGTCCCTTCAGCCAACAGAGAGGACAACCATCTACAAACCAGGAGGCTGGTTCTCAGTGGAAACCAGATCTGCCAGGATCTTGACCTTGGACTTCCCAGCCTCAGACTGTGAGAAACGTCTGGGAGTTATGAGTCACCCAGTCTATGGTACTTTGCTACAGCAGCCTGAACACAGCTCTGCTTACCCTCAGCTCTTACCTCATTATCACCTCCTCAAGAAAGTCTGCCATGACTTCTCTGCAACATACCATAGGGCTTGGGATACAGGCTCTGGGACCCAAAGTCAGGGTTTGAATTCTGTCCTTGCTCCTTAGTAGCTTTGTGACCTTGAGCAAATCATTTAACTTCTTGATGATACAGTTTCCTCCTGCGTCAAAAGGGACCAGCAGTAGCACCCACCTCAGAGGATCATTGTGAATATGCGATCCATGGTAATGGTACCTACAGTAGTGTCAGACTTTGCAGGAAGTCCTCCTGCAGATTCCGCTAGCTAGGACTGTTCCCAGGCTAGCTGGGGGCCCAGTGTTATCTGATTGTCCTTGTCCAATTGTGTCTTACACTTGCAGTGTGGGTGTTCAGTGAATGTCTACTTCTCCTCACCATTGTGTGCTCGCTAAATAGGAACAGGTGACCTACTGGGCTGGTTGACTCATCCTGCATGGGAGAAGGGACTGATGGTTCCGGGGCCACCTCAACTCACCTCCAGAGGATTTTTTACTATAAGTTATGTTTGTCCCAACATGGCTGCAGGAGAAAGAGAGCTGGTGGGGGGAGGCATAGGCAAGAAGAAAAGGAGGAGAGGTGAGAGAAAAAGCTAGAGACAGGAGAAGAGGGAAAGTACAAGGAGACCACCTTTTAAAAACATGGGAAATAGGGGCACCTGGGTGGCACAGTTTGTTGACTCTTGGTTTCGGCTCAGGTTGTGATCCCAGAGTCCTGGGATCAAGTCCACATCTGGCTCCTTGCTCAGTGGGGAGCCTGCTTCTCTTTCTGCCTCTGCCTGCCACTCTGCCTGCTTGTGCTCTCTCTCTCTCTCTCTGACAAATAAATAAATAAATAAATTTTAAGATAAATACATACATACATACATACATACATAAATGGGAAATAGGAAGAATGAGAAAATCAAATAAGCAATTGAGGAATGGAAGGGGCGAGGAATGGAAGGAATGTCCAAACTCGAAGGACATGAGTATGTTGAGGGAGCTGGGGTATCAGTCTGGGGAACAGGTCACCTGAAGCCTCCGGCTGCCTGAAAATCCCCTCAGCCCTGGGATGGCTTCTCTGTGGAGGGACCCGCTCAGACGCCAAGAGCATGGTCTCTGGATGTGGACTGACTGAGTTTGACTCCTGACCCTCCCTTATGGCCCGAGTAACTTTGGGCAAACCACTTATCTGAGCCCTGCTTTCCACACCTGTAAAACAGTGATAAAAAATTACCCATTTCAGAAAATCATTGTATTCCTGAGACAATCCATGTAAAAATTTTCAAGTTGCTGGCACACAGTAAGCTGTCAGTGAATAAGAACAATCGTAATTGTTATTAGGAAAGGATGCCAAGCGGACTCCAAAGTCTCTAATCCGTCCTCCTTGCTCCATGGTTTCACCCCTTTCACCTCAGGAGTACTCAGCTTGCAGCAGTACTCGCTTCGGTACTCATTTACTGAGGAGTCGTGTGTTTCAAGCTCCGTGCTGGACCCTGAGATACAGAACAGACCTCGGAGGCCACACCACGTCCTTGATAGGAACCAAAGCAAAATCTTAGTATGACCTCCCCGGTCATTCGGGGCTTTCTCACTCCCAAAGCAAGTCTCCACCTCCAAAGTGGGTGATGACAGAGGAGGACCAAGGAGAAGGCGTGGATGGGCCCATGATGAGAGCACCCAGGTTCCAGCCCCAGTTCCTCTACAATCCCACTGCTGGACCTTGGGTGAGTCTGTTCACCGCTCTGAGCCCCTGTTTTGCACTTTATTAAAGTGGGGGAAATCATACCCACTGTAACCTATTTTGCAGGGTTTCAAAGATAGTAGGGTCCGCTAAATGCCCAAAGTTTTTATTTAATTTTTAAATCTTTAATTTTTTTGTGTTTTCCTCTTTACCGAGGTATACTTGACAAAGAAAACATAAGCTATTTAAAGCATACAATGTGATGATTTGATATATGTATACGTTGTGAAAGGATCCCCTGTCGAGTTAATTAATACATCCATCACCTCACGTTTTTACCCTTTTTTGGTGAGAACACTTCAGTTCTACTCTCTTAGCAAATTTTAATTCTATAATACAGTGTTATCAGCTATGGCTGCCAGGTTTTTATTACTGTGATAATTATTTGTGCTAAAACAAATGATAAAATTTCCAATCAGAATAGAAAAGTCCTTCTGGAGGTTGTTTTTTGCTTTTTTTTTTTTTTCAAAGAAATGAAAAAGGTTCTGACATGCATTAGAAAAACAATGTGAAGGGGCTCAGGTTGGCAGAGGGAAACTGTCAGAGGAGACGTGCTCAAGGCAAAGGGGTGGCCGGATGGCCTATAAAGGGTGGGACTGGTGTGAACCCTTGCCTCTTTCTGAACTTCCTCCTTAAGGGACTGTACAGGAAGACAAGAGCCTGAAATACCATAAGAATGGTGTTTCTCATTCCTCGCCAGCGCAAACAAGGAAACCGGGAACTCTTGCAAGGGCACGCTTTAGTTCAAAGGCCTCAAGTCCAAAGAGCAGATGAAGTTCAGCCTGAGTCAAAAACCAAGGCTTCAGATGCTCCTGTGGCCTGGCCCTAGGTCTCTGAATGTCCCAGACACCTGAGTTCAGAGAAGGCTTTGGTTGAATCTCACCTAGTGAATCCACACCACTAATATTTTAGTTGACTCAGAGTTAACCAAATCATAAAATGGTGGCTCACCAGCAAATGGCTTATTCTAATATAAACTTACATAAATAGTTGAAAAGAACTCAGCTCGTGGGGCACCTGGGTGCTCAGTCAGTTAAGCATCTGCCTTCGGCTCAAGTCATGATCTCAGGGTCCAGTACCCACATTGTCGGACTCTCTGCTCAGTGGGGAGCCTGCTTCTCCCTCCCTTGCTGCTTCCCATCCCCCACCCCTGCTCGTGCACACGTGTGCTCTCTCTCAAATAAATACATAAAATCTTAAAGAAAAAAAAAAAGAACTCATCTAGGTTTTTTTTTTTTTTAAAGATTTCATTTATTTATTAGTTAGAGAGAGAGAGAGAGAGCGAGCACAGGCAGACAGAGTGGCAGGCAGAGGCAGAGGGAGAAGCAGGCTCCCTGCCAAGCAAGGAGCCCGATGTGGGACTCGATCCCAGGACGCTGGGATCATGACCTGAGCTGAAGGCAGCCGCTCAACCAACTGAGCCACCCAGGCGTCCCTCATCTAGGTTTTAATGATTGTTACATACTACAGAATTTTAGAGGCTAATAACCGAGTTGAAATGAGTACGAATGTTGGGCTCCTTTCAGAATTTATGTTCATGGGGCCGCCAGCGAAATCTTTTTTTGAAATGTGAAACCACAAATTTAGAGAAACTGGCTCCTTTAAATTTATCCCATCTCCAAATCACTTTTCAGAGAGGCAATAATTAGATATTTCTACATCAGCACCACACAAACTTCCTCGTGTACCCACCCCGTCAGTACCTCACTGCTGCCATCAGAAGGTAACCTGTCACCAAAGATTCATTTAGCCAGTTGCTGATCTCCATGTCAGTTAAATAATGTCTGTAGTGTGTGCTCTTGTATATCTGGCTTCTTGCACTCAACAACATGTTGTTGACTTTACCAGCACAGTATTGCTGTGCAATATTCTACTGCCTGAATATACCCATTCTCCTGTTGATGGATATCTAAGTTGTTTCCAGTTTGGGACTATTATGAGGAAAGTTGCCAAAGATTTTCTCTTAAGTGTCCTTTGGGTAGCATAAATACTAATTCCTGTCAGGTATTTACTCCATTGTAATATCACCGAATTGAAATGGGTCTTTGTGGGCATTTGATCCAAGCAATGCCTATATTCCTAATTGAAAGTAAACATCTCCAGATTCCACTAGTTTTGCTAAAAGTAGTGAAGCGGCCATTCTGCTCCAAGATTTTCCATGTTGTCTTGTCTTCTCGTCTACCTATCTGAAGCCACAACCAGCTTTTCTCACTGGCACTTGTGCCCAACATACGCTTGGGAAAAGTGTAAACGACGTCACGCCGTCCTAGATGGAACCGTGAGTATGTGTGCTTCATTAGACTCAGAGCAATGAAAACATCTCAGTAAATGTCACTTTTGGCTTCAAGATTCAACCAGCTTCCTAAAACTAATGTTAGAGTCGGACCCACCAAACTCCAAGTGGACAAGAGGTCAATTCTGATTAAAAAAAACAAAAACCTTACTACATTGATGCATGTGGAGAGCCCAGGGGAGCAGAGGTGAAAACTTCTATCCCCTTGAAGCAAGGCTCTCATTTCCACTTGCAAATCTGCTCCTTATCTTTTATGTTTCATCATTATTGCTTGAACTTGCTGTGGTCATTGCCCTAAACAGTTTCCCAAGGGCAGAGGCCTCACAGACAACTTAATGCACCTGTTTGATCTTGTCTGTAGTACCGAGCATGTGTTGATGGGAAAAATCTTTCATTATTACTTAGGGACACGTCATTGTGCTCGTCTCTTCTCTTCTAGTGTGGAGGGAATTTGAACCAAGGTTTGAGAGATGGGTAAGAGTGGGAGTGAAAGCAGCTCTCATTGAGAGTCAGGGAAGGGAAGGACCGTGGGTCATTGCACTATGCATCTCACGTTGCTCCTCTCCATTCTGTTAGCCCCATTTTACAAATGTGGAACGCTAGGACTCAGAAAGGCTAAGTAACTTGCCCAGGATTGAGCGGTTAGTAATTTGGCAATGCCATGATTCAGAACCGGGAGTGCTTGGCTACAGATCCCAAGCTCCCTCCTCCACTTCACGTTCAACCTTGTGTTCATGTGTCACTTTCCAATAGGCCAAGTGCTTCTTCATACATTCAAGTCATTTAACTTTCATTATGAGCAAAGCTGGGTATTGCCAGTTCCCCTTACCGGTGTTGCACAGCTGCTAAGCAGCAGAGCCAAGATTCGAACTCAGGCTGCCTGACACAAAGTCCACTCTCTTTCCACTGTGCCACAGCTTCCTTCCAGTGGAAGCCCTCTCCCGGAGTCCCTGCTGCAAGTTCTGTGTCAACACCCTGCATCTGATGGCAATCCAAATTACCTAGAGAGTGAGGAGATCGCTTGCTTTAGAGTATAGGGCTTTTAAGAACATTCTACGTCATCAGATGTGTTGAGGGCTGGCAGGCAACTGTCCCCACCCCCACCCCCACCCACCTTGGGCCAAGGAGTACAGAGCAGTGGTATAATCACAGGACCAGACCTGGGAATAAATGAGGTGATCAACAGAATAGATTCCCCTTCCTCAAGAGAGATGTGCAACTGGTAAGGAAGAAGCCCAGGGTACAAGTGCTGCTACCCACCCTTGCCTACCCCAATCAAAAACTGTTC
>RCUC01091121.1:0-12152 GCA_003697995.1 Taxidea taxus jeffersonii | reverse complement strand
AAAAAAAAAACTGAAAAAATTTGAAACCTACAGAAGTCAAAAGAATAGTATAAATTAACACCCATATATCTTTTAATAAATGTCACCAAAGTTGGCATGTGTCTTAAATTTCTTTTCATCCCTAACTGTTGCACTTCTTTTTAGGAAATCTCATTTATTTCTGATTAAACTAAGTCATTTGACCTGTAGAATTTCCCATGTACTTAATATTTCTGGCTACATTACTCACGATATCACTTGACATGTTTCTCTATTCCCTCTGTTTCCTGAGAACTGGGAGTTAGAGCTAGGATTTGATTACATTCAGATTCTTCATTTTTGGGGAGGAGGGAGAATACTTCACAGGTGATCTTGTATACAGCCTGTTGCATCCCATTAGAATGTACATGATACCTGTTTTATTTAACCTTGATCTTTGGGTTCAGATGGTATCAGCCTGATCCATACATTATAGAATCCCCATCAACCTTTAACCTAATGGCTTTAGCAGCCATTGGTGGCTGTTGCCTCAAACCATTATTTCGTTAGGGTTTGCAAGCTAATGTTATCATTCCCACTACATTTGCTAGTCGTGTGTCTTCTGTAAAGAACTTCTCCATAGCAACTCTTTGGTTGCCATGAGGTATAGTTTAGGAAAGGCAGGATAACTACTAGATTATTTTCCTTTGTTTGTCAATTTTCAGAATAATGAGTTGGTGTTCTGGCAACTTTAAAGGTAACTAAGGATGCTTCATCTATTGTGGCTGTGGGAAAAGGGGGTAGGGGATATGGAGTATCATGAGGAAGCCAGGACTATTACCAAATATTTCAACTCATTACAGTATTTACTTTATGTTCAAACTGTCCCATCCTTGGCAAGTGGGAGCACCTTCATGTTGGCTACCCTGTCATTTTGATGTGATCATAGTAATCTTTGACAGCTTCTTTGTTTTCAGGCATGACAAGATGTTCCAGCTCAAGGAGCCCTTGTTCCCTTTAGTGGGGAATGGCATCTAGAAAATACAATCTGGGAACCAGGGGTGTTTATTGTTATTGAGTTACCATCGCTTCCAAGTCTTTTCAGTGGACATCACTAGGAAATACCAAACTTTTAAAAAACGAAAAATAAATCATGAGTTTAATAAAGATATTTTCAATTTGAAGTAAGAATGACAGGATTTTATTTAAATTCCCTGATTTTATTTGTTTATATGTCTATGTTTTATCTCCTTGCACTGAAAATCTTGGTTTCTTCTTAATAAGATTTTATGTTTTACCCTATTTTCTTGTTTCAAGATAATATCAATATTACCACCAACAACAAGAGCGCTACATGCAGAGTAAGGTCTCTGAATATTTTTGTGGTTCGTTTTTGTCCTTGGGATAGATCCCACGAAGAGTGTGTAGTGAAAATACTGTGGCATTATCTTTTTTTAAAAAATATTTTTTTTATTTATTTGTCAGAGAGAGTGCGCACAGGCAGACAGAGTGGCAGGCAGAGGCAGAGGGAGAAGCAGGCTCTTCGCTGAGCAAGGAGCCCGACTTGGGACTCGATCCCAGGAAGCTGGGATCATGACCTGAGCTGAAGGCAGCCGCTTAACCAACTGAGCCACCCAGGCGTCCCTGTGGCATTATCTTTTGAAATAACCCTCCTACAAGTAGTTATGCCATCAACTAGATACGTAAGGTTTTTTGGTTTTGTTTTTTGTTTGCTGTCCATTTTTAGGGGACTCTGTACATAATTAAAAATTAGATAAAATATTTACTGGTTCCAAAAGCAAACCATAAAACAAGGTATGTTCAGAGAAGTCTAGCTTCTATTCAACTCCCTTCCCTTCTGTCCTCTCTATTCCCCAATGGAAACTTATTTAAAATGAGCGTTTGTGTGTGTATGCATGCACACATGTGTGTGTCAATGTGTGTGTGTGTGCATGTATATTCTGGATATCTCACCATAGCAGTTTGTGGAGATCTTTCTCATTCTCTTTGACAGCAGCATGGTATTCAATTTTAAGTATATTCCATAGTTTATTCAACAGACTCCTTGTCTATGGACATTTGGGTTGTTTCCAGTCTTTAGCACACACACATTGTGCTTAGTGACTAGTTTCGTGTATACATCATCAAGTATTATTTCCAGGGTATCTGTGAGGTAGAATCCCAGAGGTGGAGTGACTAGCTCAAAGGGCAAATTTATTTGTAGTTGAGCTAAATATTGCCAAATGCCCATTGCTAGTAGTGCCATTTTGAACTTCTCGGAACTAGTGTGTACTGAGTTCCTTGGATATGCTCAACATTGTGTTTGTGAAGATTAACATCTGGGAGATTCTGCTACACTAGATCTTTGGAAAACTTGACTGCTTTGTTAATCAGCCAGGTTTGCAGCCAACTTGGGCCTCCTGCTTTCATTCTTAATCTTCTTTGAAATGGCAAGTCCAGTTTGGTGTTCTAAGCACATGTCAGGAACTGCAGGTATGAGGAGAAACGTGTTCCCTGGAGTGAGTTCAAAGACCTTGCGAAACTGACTGCAGATGGAAATAAGATTTATTTATTTATATATTTTTAAAGATTTTATTTATTTATTTAGCAGAGAGAGAGTGTGTAAGTGCACAAGCCGAAGGGAGTGGCAGGCAGAGAGAAAGGGAGAAAGAGGCTCCCCACTGAGCAGAGTTCAACATGGGGCTCAATCCCAGGACCCTGGGATCATGACCTGAGCCAAAGGCAGATGCTTAACCAACTGAGCTACCCAGGCACCCCCAGAGATAATATTTATATGTATTGAGTCTAGTGGGCAGAATGTTAACAAGCACAAAATTCATCACATATATGGAACTGGCTCATAGCAGCCAAGAATGAAAGAAAACCCCAAGTAAGTCATTATTTCTGGGTGCAGATTCTGACAAAGGTTATAGTAGAAATTTGTAGGTGGGAGATGAGAGGAGTAAAGGCCCTATGACCTAAGTCCATGGCCATCAGGTCCTTCCTGCATTTGCTTTCCAAGTTCTTCTTCTATGATTAAAGACTGCCCAAGGTGGGGGCTCCCATCCTCCATTTTTCAGACCACCCTTCCATACATAAAGTTGTTGGTGGAAGTGTGGATCTTCCCTTGTATATGACTTAACTTATTTAACCCTCACAACAGTAATTCTATGAGGCAGGTCTTGTTATCTGCACTTTCAAGAAAGAAATATAAAGTTCAGAGAAGGTGACAGGCCCATTTTCCAATATTACGCAAATAGTGAAGTCAACCAGTGCTCTTAACCACCGCACTGAGGTCCAAAGCCTCTGAGGGGGATGAAACACACAGAAGCTAGCTCTAAGAGCCTGGCAATTGTCACAGCCCCGAATTCCCATATATTTCTTATTCTGAGGAAGGGAACTCTAGAAAGGGTATTGGGCTGAATAAGTAGCCTCTACTGTGGGCTTGTTTTTCTCATGGAGGTCTCAGAGGTCATCACTGGGCTCTGTTCACTCTAATGTCCAGCAACCATAGACTCAGGTCTCTCCTGCTGCCAAACCCGGGGAAGACAGGCCAAGCAGGACAATAGGCACAGGCTAGAATGCACCTTCATGACCCATGGTAGCCATATGGCACTTGTATGAGCACCAAACTGCACCTTTTCTCCCTTAATTCTTGTCCCTCCCCATGTCCCTATTTCTGATCAGATTCATGATCCTTATGTCATTCCCAACCAGAAATGGCCAGTTCCCTCCACTCTCCATGCAGCTGCCTAGACTGAACCCTGTGCTAATCTGGACAGCCAGCCCTGGGATTGGGATACACCCACCCACCTATAAGTACAGAAGCTGACCACACTGTCCAGGTGCTGTGTTCCTCTATATATCAGGCCGATTCTCAATGAATGCTCATTATTACTATTATTGGAAGAAGTATATAAATTCTTAGATTTGGTATGTGATAATTTCAAGTGATAACCAAGACCTAGAAACTCAGCCATAGGATTCTAAAGACCTACAAGACTGGTGAGGAGAGTGGGTGATCAAGTAACATCTGGAAAAATCACTGCCCCATGGCTTTTGATGGTCATTAGATCCCAAGTCACCAGCCAGGAGATTCCTTTCACCATTGTAACAGGGAGGTTTTTCTGGGCCAAGGATCAGACCTGGCTCACCTTCTCTTGGTCTATGGTGACTTCTGAGCATTTGGAGTCTGACAGGATCTGATTTGTTACTACTTGTTCCAAGTGGTATGACTTCACGAAAAGCCACAAGGGTGTCGTGCAAAGCCTAGACTCTGATTTCACAGCCCAACCTTCTCAAAGTATACCTTGACCATTTTGTCCATCAGTGGGGCAGCAGAGCCGTGAAAGACTCATTGGGAATGATTCCAGTTGTGGGGTTGGACCCAGGCTATGGCGAGAAATAGTGTAGAGGAAGAATCTGGAAGCTACAATCTGTGGACTGAACCTTTTACTGGGTGTAGCACTAAGCTCATTTGGGTAATTGACAGAGGAGAGGAAAACATTAAATAATCTATCTCCCAAACCCATCCACTCTTCAGAGTCCTGGTTAATGATGAAATGACCTATATAGTCACCCAAGCCAGCACTATTCTCATTGCATTCTTGCTTTTCTTTTTCTTCACTTATATAAATAGCCACTAAGTCCTCCAAGTTTTATCATATTAACTTTTTCCTATCTCACTGCCATGGCCTTAGTTCAGGCCTTCAGTATTACTCAGCTGCTTCAATCACCCCCTGGCTGATCTCTGTCCTCAGCCACACCCTCCCATCTAACCACCAAACCCGATCCTTTCACTCTCAAGTTAAAAACATCTCTCCACAGCCCAGAATATCCATACTCCTTGGCACAGAGAGAAACTGCCCCCAAATGTCCCACCCAAGATCTATCCCCTGCCAGTCTCTCCAACCTCACTTCTCATCATTCCCCACATGTACTCTACAGGTCAGGATAGGTTGGGACATACTACTTAACAAACAACTCCCCAGATCACTGTGTTTCAACATACCACATCCTCAAAGAAGGTAGGAAGTGTAATCTCAAATGTGCTGGGCAAGAAAGTAGAACTAAATATAGTTCAACACTGGTAATGTCAACTTGTGTCCCTAGTATTTCCCAAAACAATGGCCACTGTAGCATCTGCTGCCGTGTGATGCCCCCGTGGCTATGCATATGTTTCCCCACTCTCTGGAATGCTTCTTTCCTATGTTCCCATCTCTCCTAGCTTTTCTTTCTCTCCCAACACATCATCTGGGAAACTCTCCTACTTGGTTTTCAGAAACCAGACTGAGTGTCTGCTCTATGAAGCCTTCCCTGAGAGTGTTAGGCCCAACAATGAATGGTTTGCACCTTCCTTAATGCTACAACGACAAGGACAAGTTATTGAGCTTGGCTTTCCATGTTGACATTGATGTATCTCTTCTTCCAGCTTCCTTATATCCTAAGATCCTGACATAGACCCGACAGTAGCAGTTGCCCAGTAGATGTGTATAAAATTATATTGAATGAATGAATGTGGCACTTTACTGAGGAGGACTCAGGTCTATCCTCATGGGCCCCACCCCCAAACAGACTTTCCAGGTCCAAGAAGTTTGGACACAGCAGTCCATGTCAGAACTTGTCAGAACTGGTATCCTCTTGTCGCTCTAAATGTTCCACCTCTATGTCAGATGGTTCTATGTTTCCTTGGGCTTGTGAGGAAGGAGCTCCTACATCAGTTCTCCTTTTCCTCAATTGCCTCCTAACTTCTACCACTAAGGCAAGTTGCTTCAACTTCTACTAGGGCCCTGACAACTGGCTCTCAACAAACCCATTCTGTAAACATGGTCTCAAACCACCTGGCTTCCTTCTTCCTGTCCTTGAAAACTAATTTTCCAACAAATATTCCAGCCCCCCTAGAGATCTGATTTGTGGGCAGGACCACGTTAATTCAGTGTTCTTCGTGAGCTGCAAGAGTAATAACTGGTCTTTCTTTCTTCCTATCATCTTACCAATAATCTGTGCATTTAGGATATTTTCCCCTCATTTTCATTCTCTGCCATCAAAGCTCATTTTGTTGTTCTCATTGCACATACTTAAAAGCTCAGAGTGAGTTAGTTTGGCGTCTGTGCTTCCCCCTGGCTAGCTGTGCCTCCCAGATTACTATCCACAGTAGATTTAATTAGCACAATATTTACCTCTGCTTCTTGCTCATTAATAAAGATATCATAGCAGAGAAATTCCCATGACAGATCTCCTGAGCCATATCCAGGTGTATGAATGTGAGAAGAAGGCCATTTGGTTATTTGTGTGCTAATTGACATAATAATGTGTTCATAACCATTTTCCCAGAGGCTCAGCAGCCTCCTCAGAAGCAATTGTCATACAATTATTAGTTGCCTTCAACTTTTTCTTAAATCAATAAAGCATTTATGAGCTCTTCCAAAAATATTATCTTCACTATTCCACATATTCTTATTTGTCCAGAGCCCCTCAGATGGAAGACTATACAAACAAAGTCAAAGGTACAGAGCTAGAGGAAGAGGAGAGAAATAATGAGCAAGACTCCTGCAGGGTCGCATGGGGCTACCTGTCATGGGTTGGAACCCACATGGTTTGCTGTGCATTGAGAGGTGACTGTTGGGGCATTTTTGGTTACCTGCTCATTTTCTCATCTAAACCAACTGAAATTCATGTTTGAGGAGGGAAATTTCACAACCGAATTCAGAGACCTCTATCTGCAACACTGACTGAATACTTCAGCTATGAATCCCAGAGCTCCAAGAGTATTTGGACAAGTCAAAAAACTCTTTATGTGAAATATTACAGTAGGGGCATTGAATACGATTGTTGTACATCATCAGTGTATATGGTGACAAAGAACATAAACTGCCCTCCCATAAAGATGTTCATAAGACATCTGTGAAAAGGGTGACAGTGACATAGAGTATACTTGGGAGTAGGACATGTGTTTTTTTCCTCAGTCCCTTTCATTCAGTCTCTTCATTTCATTCATTCATCCATCTGAAGGTTGGAGAAGCTAACATCTCAGTCCCTGCATATCCTCTCTCATTTGGTGACCTCATCCAGTCCCATGCTTTAAATAAATCCTCTATGCTGAGGAATTCCTCATTTCTATGTCCAGCTAGGACCTGCCTCCTGAAATTTGGACCTTTAAATCTAACTGCCTAGATAATATCTCTTCTTGGATATTTGAAAAAGACCTATGGCAAAACTTCCATGCTTAAAACAAAATAGAATTCTTTTTTTAAAATTTAATTTAATTCTATTTTTTTGTATGTTCCAAAATTCATTGTTTATGCACCTCACCCAGTGCTCCATGCAATATGTGCCCTCCTTAATACCCACCACCAGGCTCACCCAACCCCACACCCCCCTCCTCTCCAAAACCCTCAGTTTGTTTCACAGAGTCCACAGTCTCTCCTGGTTTGTCTCTCCCTCTGATTCCCCCCAACTCACTTCTCCTCTCCTTCTCCCCATGTCCTCCGTGTTATTGTTTATGCTCCACAAGTAAGTGAAACCACATGATACTTGACTCTCTCTGTTTGACTTATTTCACCCAGAATAATCTCTTCCAGTCCTGTCCATGTTGATACAAAAGTAGGGTATTCATCCTTTCTGATGGAGGCATAATACTCCATTGTATATATGGACCATATCGTCTTTATCCATTCGTCTGTTGAAGGGCATCTTGGTTCTTTCCACAGTTTGGCAACTGTAGCCTTGCTGCTATGAACATTGGGGTACAGATGGCCCTTCTTTTCACTACATCTGTATCTTTGGAGTAAATACCCAATAGTGCAATTGCAGGGTCATAGGGAAGCTCTATGTTTAATTTCTTAAGGCATCTCACACTGTTTTTCAAAGTGGCTGCACCAACTTGCATTCCCACCAATAGTGTAAGAGTGTTCCCCTTTCTCTACATCCTCTCCAAACTTGTTGTTTACTGTCTTGTTGATTTTGGCCATTCTAACTGGTGTGAGGTGGTATATCAATGTGGTTTTGATATGAATCTCCCTGATACCTAATGATGATGAACATTTTTTCATGTGTCTGTTAGCCATTTGTATGTCTTCTTTGGAGAAGTGTCTGTTCATGTCTTCTGCCCATTTTTTGATGTGATTATCTGTTTTGTGTGTGTTGAGTTTGAGGAGTTCTTTATAGGACTTGGATATCAGCCCTTTGTCTGTACTGTCACTTGCGAATATCTTCTTTCATTCCGTGGGTTGCCTGTTTGTTTTGTTGACTGTTTCCTTTGGTGTGCAGGAGCTTTTGATCTTGATGAAGTCCCAGAAGTTCACTTTTGCTTTTGTTTTCTTTGCCTTTAGAGACATATCTTGAAAGAAGTTGCTGTGGCCGATGTCGAAGAGGTTACTGCCTATGTTCTCCTCTATGATTTTGATAGATTCCTGCCTCATGTTGAGGTCTTTTATCCATTTCGAGTTTATCTTTGTGTATTTTGTAAGAGAATGGTTGAGCTTCATTCTTCTACACATAGATGTCCAATTTTCCCAGCACCATTTATTGAAGATACTGTCTTTTTCCCACTGTATATTTTTTCCTGCTTTGTTGAAGATTCCTTGACCATAGAGTTGAGGGTCTATATCTGGGCTCTCTACTCTGCTCTACTGGTCTATGTGTCTGTTCCAGTATCACGCTGTCTCGGCGATCACGGCTTTGTAGTAAAGCTTGAGATCAGGCAATTTGATGCCCTCAGTTTTGTTTTTCTTTTTCAACATTTCCTTAGCAATTCGAGGTCTCTTCTGGTTCCATGCAAATTTTAGGATTGTTTGTTCAAGCTCTTTGAAAAATACCGGTGGAAGTCTGATTGGGATGGCTTTGAAAGTATAGATGGCTCTAGGCAGTAACAATGTTTATTTTTCTGATCCATGAGCATGGAATGCTCTTCCATCTTTTTGTGTCTTCTTCAATTTCTTTCATGAGTGTTCTCCAGTTCCTCAAGTACAGATCATTTACCTCTTTGGTTTAGGTTTATGGTTCTTGGTGCTATAGTAAATGGAATCAATTCTCTAATTTCCCTTCCTATATTTTCATTGTTATTGTTTAAGAAAGCAACTGATTTCCATACATTGATTTTACACCCTGCCACATTACTGAATTGCTGTATGAGTTCTAGTAGTTCGGGGGTGGAGTCTTTTGGGTTTTCCATTTAAAGTATCATATCATCTACAAAGAAAGAGAGTTTGACTTCTTCTTTGCCAATTTGATGAAGATGGATGCCAAGATTCTAAAACAAAATAGAATTCTTGATCCCTCCAAACCTGTTCCTTTCCTAGTCTTCCCCATTTCACTAAACCAACTGTGCAAGTCAACACTCTAACCTGCCTTCTATTTGTCTTTTCCCCACATAGTTAATCCATCAGCAAAACTCTGTACTATCTGTAACACATAGCTCAGAAGAATCCATTTCTCTCCCCCCTCTCTCTTTCTGTCTCTCTCTGCTATCATCCTAGAACAGCACATCATCATCTTCAGCCTGGACTCAAGCAATAACTTCCTACCTGGTTTTCTTATTTCCACTTTCCTTAGAGTGACCAGAGAAATCTTTTAAAAACAATAATCAAATCATGATATACTGTCCCCCCCACCTTCTGAAAGCATTCTCATGATTTTCTGTCTCTCTTAGAATAAAATCTCAATGCAGTTCCTGGGTTTTACAAAGGGCTGCAAGACCTGGACCCTGCCTCCCTCTCCTCTTCATGCACCATGCTCTAAGCTTATTACCCTTTTTTTGGTTCCTCAATATCCCAAGTTAGTTCCTTAACAGTGCTTTTGTACTACAAGCAACCTCTACTAAAGGACTTTCCCCCTCATCTTTGCATGGCTGGTGTCTTCCTATCATTCCAATTTCAGCTTTAATGTCACTTCTTCAGAAATACCTGCTCTGACACCTTCCCCCTTCTAAAGCAATCGTCCAATCCTTCCTTCACATATTCTGTTTATTCATCTGCACACCATTTACTCCCTACTTATTCTCTTTTTCCCTTATTTATGTACATTAGAATGAGACCAGATACCTTGTCTCATGCTCATTTGAAATATTCCCAGACCCAGATAACTATGGAATGAATAAACCAATTTACTTAACTATACCCAGCTGGCTGTGAAGGAGGCTTGATCGTCCTTCTTTACAGATGAGAAAAATGTCATCCAGTTGGGCTACATGACTTCCTCAAGGTCCTACTGCTAGATCAGTGATAGGGCGAGTCTTCTGAGTCTTATTCTAGCTTCCTTTCCACTTAAGTTGAGGCTGCCTCCACATGGAGAATTCCACCTTGGAAAAAAGTCCTCATCTTCCTTTAAAAAATTAGATGTCCTGAACACCAGTGCAAAATAAGAATGGCGTGTGGACTGTGGATGCCAATGCAGGGAGGACCAAGTTTGCCTGAATCCTAAGGTCTGGTGGATTTCTGTTTACCAAATGTGATGTGACCTCCAGGAAGGGAATATGGCAGAGCACAACAACAATCAAATTGGGGCTGTGTGTGTGTGTGTGTGTGCGTGTAATGAATGAGTACACGTACACTCTGCTTCTCATCTGCAGCTCCTTTGTGCCTGCACTGAACCAAGGCTCCTAGGATGAGTCATAGCCACCAGGATGCATTCCTTGAACTGCACCAACAGCATCTCCCTCACCAATCATTGTTCACCTAGGAAACAAGCCCAAGGGAAAGCTTGAGTGTACCACTAGGCAGAGTCTGCAGGCACCTCTATTATTTGAAATGGGATTGCCATTTAGTTTTCCAAGTTGGGAAGGAGGTCCTTGGGTTCTGTCTCTGGGAGGTGATCACCCGGCCATTCTTTTCCAGGTGAACCAGTGGCACCATAGGCTTCGACAATGGCAGCATTTACTCAGGCCTGAGTATTTCAGAAAATGTGTAAAAAATTGTTCCTATGGCAACAAGAAGATGGCAGTTCAAGTCTGCTGCTCCTGCTAGATCACAGAATACAGTAGCCAAGTTCTTCCTCCTCCTCCTTTCAAGCTCTCCTTGAAAAAGAAATAATTACATTCCCAAACATACCTTAACCTCTGCTTAGCTTCCAGATCTACCAGTTCAGAAAACACAGCCAGGGTCCTCCAGGCTGCATTTCCAAAATCTCCTAAGGACATCCAAGGAACAGAAAGGCAAAAGCCAGAAGCCTGCTCACCTCCTACTGGCTTTTTGTAAGCATCCAAGCTTATTCTGGGCTTTCTAGTTGGTTCTGTTTTGTTGGCCAGCTAAATACAAGTGTTAACACCTGGACTTGAAACTTCAGCTACCACCCTCCATTTTCCTTGGTCTTCATGCTTGAGCTACAGAGATTGTCATGGATATCTGTGAGGATTAGCAAGCCCCTGTTGCTCTGGAGACTCTACCCTGAATGGAAAGAACTGACTGAGGAGCATGGGAAATCAGCTGGGGACTTTACCAGCTGTTATGACAGTGAATAAATCTCTTCATCTCCCCGAGTTTTAGCTTCCTTGCTTCTAAAACAGGGTATATGTGTTATAGTATTATTGTAAGCATTTAGCACAAAAAATAGGGAGAGCATCAAGTACAGTGCCTGGCCAGTGGTGGCCCTCCATAACAGCTAGTTACCTTCCCCTCGATTCCCCACTCCTGAGACCACAGCTCCTTCAGGAGGACAGAATTTCTAGACAGAGGCGAAGATGAATGGGTGGGGAGAGCGTCCTTGATGGGCAGGGAGAAAAAGAAGAGGGATGGTGGGCACCAAAGGATGCTATTCTTTGGGGTGGGGTCATGGGGTGTGTGTTGGGTGGAATCCAGATAGAAAAGAAACAAGATGTTCAGGAATATTTGTTAGAAATCTTCCAGGTGGTTTTTTTAAAGGCTGCTGAATAACACTTTCTTGGTTAATTGACATTTTCCTTGGTCCTTTATTGCTTATGAGTTTCACCAGAGCTGTACAAATGAGGTTTGAAATCTAGAGGGACAGGAGGCTGTGGAGTAAAGCAGGTGAAGCAGCACAGGGCAACCTTTGCAGGCCTCTTGATGGAAGCCACACACCACCTTTTCATGAGGAGAGAAAAGAGGGGAGAGGGAGAATGGGTTATTTAATATGTTACTTCTTAATTCTGCAACTTGCTTGTCTTTGACCACAGAACTGAGAAACATTTTTTTTTAATTCTATCAATAATACATTGCTTCCCTAGGGGAGGAAAACAAAAA
>RCUC01091097.1:0-10598 GCA_003697995.1 Taxidea taxus jeffersonii | reverse complement strand
TTTCAACCTTTTTACTGTAATAATCCAGGATCCCAGTGTATCCATTATATACTCTTCCTGGTTAAGTATGGAATCTTTTCATCCTGTAAGATGGATGCTTTCAGATGGTTTTAGTGTTTCTTTACCCGTGTCCTTTAGAAAGCTCACTATAGAAGTGGAAGGTAGACCCTCAGGGGTATTGGGATTTCTTCACCTGGTTGAATGCAGGACCCACAGTGACATTGCAGAAGTGAATGATACAGCTCACCTGATTCTTCTGCATTGCATCTTACCAATCATAGCCTTGGAAAACGTTTCTTGATGCTAACTGAATGAGTGTTATCCCAGACCCTGCGTCAGATTAATGGATGTCTAAGGAGGTCGTATACCTATGGGAAAATTGGGCAAGAGCCATGCCAGGGTCAAACTGACTGGTGGATATTGTTGAGGTATGATTCTCTGTGGGTTTAAGTTTCTCTGTGTGTTATGGATGGAGGAGTTGGAAATTTTTATTCTAATTGTCATTCCACTGATGCTTGTGTATAAAAAGGCTTTGGAATATAGTGATAGTGCCTTACTTTTGGGGTAGAAGACAGATTTGTTTATTGTACAGGAAAACAGATATCTCTTTCCATGGCAGAAGTTTGGGCAGATATGTTAGATGTTCCTCTAAGATATTGGGGTTTCCTGTGCTCAGAGTCACAGATAGGACCAAACCCACCACCTGTGCAGCATCACACCAGGTGCCCCAGTAATTTTTGTTTTTTTTTTTTTAGATTTTATTTGTTTATTTGACAGAGAGAGTGAGAGAGCACAAGCAGGGGAGCAGGAGAGGGAGAGGAAGAAGCAGGCTCCCCTCTGAGTAGGGAGCCTGATATGGGGCTCGATCCCAGGACCCTGGGATCATGACCTGAGCCGAAGGCAGAGGCTTTAACCCACTGAGCCACCCAGGCGCCCCTTGTGAGAGCTTCTTGAATTGTTTTTCCCACCATGCGCTCTCTCTCAGTTCTCACCATTAACATGTATGTAATAATGGCCAAAGGTCTCATGAAGGCTTTTATGTATAAGTGGATTCTTTTGGGGATATTGGAAAAGTGCAACTGATTTTCCTGCCCATGTTGATTTTAGGCAAAGTCAATTTTTTAAAAAATTTTTTATTTTTTTAGGCAAAGTCAGTTTTTAGGAGGAGGCTTGTATGGAAAACAGAAGAGATTCTGTAGCATGAAGCAGTAGGCATTAGTAAAAGTATAGGGAAAACTTGGTATTTTTAAAAACTGTGGGATCTCAGGGGTCCAAGCTAGGAAACCCAGCATTGAACCAGGACCAGATTGTTCCTGCATTACTTGTCGACATGGGAGCTCTTTACAAGAATATGCATGGTGGGGTGAGTGGAAGACGGAGAAATACAAGGAGTCCCAGAGAGTAGTGGCAGATTCTGTTCACCATGCCGGGGTTGTGTTGGCTCGAATGGGAAGTGAAGGGAGGGAAGGACTCAGGCCCACCTGTTTTGTCCTCTTCCCTGTGTCGAGGAACCCTGTGAAACTGTCCATCTTCTCTGATGCAGGCCTGGAGTTTTGTATGGGGCCTACATTCTCCAGGTTTGACTGCCGAGAAGTGGTAGTGTGCTTAAGATTAGAGAAGTATTGGGGCGCCTGGGTGGCTCAGTGGGTTAAAGCCTCTGCCTTCAGCTCAGGTCATGATCCCAGAGTCCTGGGATCGAGCCCCGAATCAGGCTCTCTGCTCAACAGGGGGCCTGCTTCCTCCTCTCTCTCTCTGCCTGCCTCTCTGCCTACTTGTGATCTCTGTCAAATAAATAAAATCTTTAAAAAAAAAGATTATAGAAATATTTTTTGTTTTTGCTTTTAATATAATTAATGCTCTTCATTGAACTGAAGCTGGATTCCGTGCAGCTTTGTTTCAACCTCTTGGTTCCCGTGTGAGGAGCGTGTCTTCTTTTTTCCCACCACTTAAAAAGGAGTCAATTTTTATCATTGTTTGGTTAAATCTGAGGGATGAATGAGGTAAGGGAGTCAGATTCAGCCCAAGCATTAAATGAACTTTGCCCGTTCTTCTTTCACTTGACTACTAGATCAATAACTTTGTGTTTGTTTGTTTTAAGGTTTTTTTGTTTATATATTTGAGAGAGGGGGTGCGGAGGAACAAGCAGACTCCCTGCTGAGAGCAGAGCCCTATATGGGATTCCATGTGGAGTTAACACTGGGAGCTCAGTCCCAGGACCTGAGTTCAGGACCTGAGCCAAAGTCAGTCTCTTAATTAAATCAGCCACCCAGGCACCCCTAGATCGTACACATTTATACACAGATGTACCTTGCTATGAGCACTCGCAGGTTAGAATAGAAGAACATTATCCTTGAGAGACAAAAGTTGGACAGGAGGGGCACCTGGGTGACTCAGATCATGATCTCAGGGTTCTGGGATCGAGCCCCGCATCAGGCTCTCTGCTCAGCAGGGAGCCTGCTTTCCCTTCTCTCTCTGCCTGCCTCTGCCTACTTATGATCCCTGTCAAATAAATAAAATCTTTAAAAAAAAAAATTTGGACAGGACATTGGTCAGCATGATGATTAGGACTTGTATCTAAACTCCCAGTCCATCTGTGTTGCAGTGGAGAGATCCCGCAGTGTTTCAGGGACCCCAGAGGACATCATGAAGTGAGGGCAGGGCACCTGCTGGAGGTGAGAGGGCCACGATTCTTACACATCGGTTAGCCTCCCATATCTGGGTCTCTGGACCAGGTCTTTGTGATTCCAAATTCCAGAGTGTGAGTCCTGCATGTGGCTTTGTATTTGAATAAAATGGATGTTTTCAGGTTTACATTTAGATTATGATTTACCGACTTGTTGTACTTGTTGTTCTAGACATTGGTTTCACAGCACTTGCTCTGTGCCCTTTGAGGGACGTTAGGCACCTGACACCAGTGTGACCCATGACGAGTTCATGTAGTTCGTTTCCTCTGTCCTGTATAGTGGAGATCCCTGCACTGTAAGATTAATACTTTTTCTCATTTATCATCACATGCCTCGGGAGGACTTACTGAAAGATGTGTATAAAGCATCTCATTTAATCTGGAAACTCCCTTCTCTGGTCCACTTTGTTTGTAGTCTGCTGTGGAAGATGAAGGCTCTCTCCTGTGTTTACCGGAGATGGCGGTGTTTGAAGGGGAGACGGTCAGTCACATCGGTCCTCCAGCTTTCCCTTTTATTCCGCAGCCATGTCACAGATAGACTCTTGCTTCTCACTTCTCTGTTGCTCTAGAGGAAGAAAACCTGCATCATATACGTTCCACTGTCTTAAATTCTGAAGTATAACTTAGCGCAAAGGTCAATGAGTCCAAAATTTTTGATGCAGTCGGAATCTCACAAGTAATAGGTATTTCAGGTATCTCACTTTGTGTTTGTTTCTTGGTGTGTTTGTCAGTCAAAAAAACCTTTTTCCACAAATAATTGTCTAAGTTTTATGCCACTGAAGACATTTCTTATTTCCAATGACAATAGATAATTTTTTATCTATCACTTCTATTCTTTTTTATTTAATTTGTAATTTCTGTGTTTTATGGCCACTTACAGCTTTTAGTTGATATGTTCAGTGGTTTATTTTATTGTATTTTAAAGATTTTATTTATTTATTTGAAAAAGAGAGAGATCACAAGTAGGCAGAGCAGCAGGCAGAGAGAGACGGGAAGCAGGCTCCCTGCTGAGCAGGGAGCCTGATGTGGGGATCGATCCCAGGACCCTGAGATCATGACTGTAACCGAAGACAGAGGTTTTAACCCACTGAGCCACCCAGGCGTCCCAATGTTCAGTGGTTTAATCGTGTTTGCATTCCCATCGTCACTTGGAAACCTACTGTGAACTTTCTTTTAGAGTTGCCTCTGTATACCGGTCTCTGTGTTCCTCTTACACAAACTCAGCATCATACAGTCTGGGGTAAAACTCAGGCTCTCCTATTACTGAAGTTTTGCCAAGATTTTTCTTCGAAAGGTGAGGAACAATTCTACTGTTCTGTTAGGTTAGTGTGGATTCATGGGTGAGTTTATGAAACAGTGTTAGAATGTTATGGAATGGATAGCATATGTTCAAGAAGATTGTTGTTTCTGTTCTTGGCATTAGACGTTGTAATTGCCACAATATTCTTTATGTTCAAAATCATTCATGATTTCCTCTAATTTTTTTTTTTTTAATTTAATAGGGTAGCTCTTGAACTAAGATGTTGGCATCACTTGCTAACCTGTGGGAAATGTGGAAACTCAGAGCCCACCTAGAAATCCAAATCAGAATATGAATTTTAACAAGATCTTCAGTTCATCGTCATATGCATTAACACTGAGGAAGTAAAACCTCTAGCTCACCCTCTGCCTTTCCGTTGTTCTTTCCCTGTCTTTACGTCTACAGTACATTATGTTGACAACTATGTCTTTGTAGTGTGTTTTAAATCAGGAAACAAAAGGAACAAACCCTTCCTTGTCAGGATTGTTCTGGGTATGTGTTATCCTGTAACATCCATAGGAATGTTAAGAGGGGTTTTGTTCCGTTGCCAAAAATGGCACTTGGATTTTGCTAGAGATTGCATTACTTCCAGTGTTAGGTTTTTACTTATTCTGATCCATATTTTACGTATTTCTGATTTTTCTTTGTTATTTCCTTCCTCGGCTAAATATCAATTATGTTTCTTCCTTTTCTAGTTCATCGTGGCGTAATGTTAAGTTGCTTATTTGAGCTTTTTTTCTTCAGCATTTATAGGATAAGAAAATTAAAATTGGAGTGTCTACAAGGGAAAATTAGTAGAAATAAACAATATAAGTGATGACCAAAAAATGAAATGGTGTAAAAGGTAAAGATAATTCTTTAGGGTTTTCTATGGATCATGTCATCTGTGAGCAGAGATGGTTTTTCTTTTTTCTTTTTTTTAAGATTTTATTTATGTATTTGACAGAGACAGACACAGCAAGAGAGGGAACATAAGCAGAGGGAGTGGGAGAAGGAGAAGCAGGCTTCCCGCTGAGCAGGGAGCCCAATGCAGGGCTCGATCCCAGAATCCTGGGATCGTGACCTGAGCCTAAGGCAGATGCTTAATGACTGAGCCCCCCAGGTGCCCCACATTTTCTTTTCACTTGAAGTCTCTTTATTACATTGTTTCTGATTATAAAGGAGACGGTTTTCAGTCTTTAACTATTAAATATGTTAGATTTCTGCATTTTGTACATATATGGCCTTTATTCGGTGGGGGTAGTTTCTTTCTATTTCTACCATTGAGTGTTTTTAATCATGAGGTGGTGTCCAGTATGTTCACATTCTTGTTCTACATGAATTAATATGATCATGTTTGATCTTCATTCTATTGATGTGTAATCTTAAATTTATAGATTTCAGTATGTTGAAACACACATGAATTCCAGGACGAATTCTCACTTGATTATGTTCTAAAATAGTAGAAGGTGCTTCTGATTTACTCTGCTTCCTTTTACCATGGCGTTTACATGACTGTTCTTGAAGGTAGCGGCTGGAACTCTGCTTACATAGTGTCTTCCTTGGCTCTGCAAATGTGGCAGTGCTAGTGCCACAGAGAGTGTCGGGTGATTTCCCTTTGCTTCACCTCTTGGGAGTGTTGAGGGATTTTAAGTACATTCTCATTACATGTTCCATTGACTTACACAGTGAATTCATCTGGCACAGGACTTTTCTTGGTTGGGCGTTTCTTTTATTTTTCAATCCTACTCAGTAGTGGTAGATCAGGGTTTTTCGTTTCGTTTTGTTTTGTTTTAAATTCATGATGGAGTCAGGTAGGTGATACGTTTTCTAAAATTTATACACCTTGTTTGGTTATCTCTCTCTGGGCATATAATTATCCATCATCACCTCTTATAATTTTTTTATTTCTATGGTATCAGTTATATTGTGTCTGCTTTCACTTCTTCAGTTCTGATTTTAGTTGGTCTTCTCTCTTTCATTCTTACTTGATTTAGTTAAAAGTATGTCAGTGCTATTGCTCTTTTCTGAAAACCAGCTCTTCCTATTAATGATATTTTTCTGTTTTTGCTATAACTTATTTGTATTTTAAGTTTAAATTTCCTCCCTGCTGCTAATTTTAGGCTCAAATGGTACTTTTCCTGATTTTTTTAGGTATGGGAAAGTGCTGTGTCCTCTAGCATGACAAGACTACAGAACTATCTGTTAGGCTATGTTACGGGTACATTGTCTGCAAGTTTATATCTCCCTGGAGGAGTGAAGTTCTGATGATTCCTTCTCAGTCGTCTTGCTGACGTTCTCTGATTGATTTTATTTTTCCGTATTAGAAGTTTTCATTATATTCGTCTGAGAGTAGTAAGTGGAATGATTTTACTTTTCTCTTATTCGATATCTTTCAGCTGTATCTTCACATGGCACCCAGAGTTTCCTGCCAAAGCTGTGCATAGAAGCTTCTTTCCAAAACGTGGCAGTGGGTAGATATAAACATAGTGCCCTTGAGGATTTACCCTTAATGATAGACTGGAAAAATGATGGGGAGAGTAAAGGGCATCAAAGATATCATGAAGGACATATCCAAACTGAGACAACTGTCCGTAATATGAATCTGACTGCCCCAAATGGTGAAGGATATAAAACACCTTGGAAAACATCCCTTCTTAATCCTGCTTCTTCTGCAAAGCAGTGTCTTTCTGTAAGCAAGGGCTCAAACCAAGTGCTCAAACATACATATCTGGAGAACGAAAATTTGGAAAATCTGGAAAGTTACCTAGTCCATACTAAAAGTAATTATTTGAACCATTTTGAAAGTAGGATTGGATTGACCTTTGAGTCAAATATTTCTGAAAATCAGAGATTTAAAACTGAAGAACAAAGTACTATATGGGATCCATTTGAGAGGTCCTTCACCGAGCAGCTGACTCTCCAAAACTACCAGAACATATTCGATGAAAACGGAATTGTTCAATACAGTGAATCTGAGAAAAAATTTAACCTGGGTTCAAATATTAATATATGTCTGAGGACTCATTTTCCAGAGAATCATTATAACTTTGACAAATTTGAGGAAGTCCTTTTTCAAAGCTCCAACCTTATTGTATATAAGAGTATGCCTATGGGACAGAATCCTTATAAATACAATGAATTTGGGAAATCTGTTAACCAGTCCTCCAGTGTTGGTGATTATCAGAGAATTCACATGGAAAAAAACTCATACAGATGTAATAAACCTGGGAACATGTTTAGTCAAGCCTCGGGACTAAATATGCACAATACAGTCGGCACTGGACAGGAAAGTTACATTTGTGAGGAATGTGGCAAAGCCTTTGACTGGCACTCAACACTATCTCAACATCAGCCAATGCATATTGGAGAGAAACCTTACCAGTGTGAACAGTGTGGCAAGGCCTTTAACCAGAACTCAATGCTTACTCGACATCAAAGAATTCATACTGGAGAGAAACCTTACCAATGTGAACAATGTGGCAAGGCCTTCAACCAGCACTCAAACCTTACTCAGCATCACAGAATTCACACTGGAGAGAAACCTTACAAATGTAACGAATGTGGCCAGGCCTTTAACCATCACTCCAGCCTTACTCAACATCACAGAATTCACAGTGGTGAAAAACCTTACATATGTAAAGAATGTGGCAAGGCCTTTAACCTACACTCAAATCTTACTCAACATCACAGAATTCATACTGGAGAGAAACCTTACATATGTAAAGAATGTGGAAAGGCCTTTAATCGGCACTCATACCTTGTTCGACATCACAGAATTCATACTGGAGAGAGACCTTTTGTGTGCAAAGAATGTGGAAAGGCCTTTAACCAACACTCAAAGCTTACTGAACATCACAGAATTCATACTGGAGAGAGACCTTTCGTATGCAAAGATTGTGGAAAGGC
Organism: Taxidea taxus jeffersonii; assembly: GCA_003697995.1. Classification (NCBI taxonomy): domain Eukaryota; kingdom Metazoa; phylum Chordata; class Mammalia; order Carnivora; family Mustelidae; genus Taxidea; species Taxidea taxus. The sequence continues at coordinate 2,727 of RCUC01091097.1, read as the reverse complement.
CTTTAACCGGCACTCACACCTGACTCGACATTACAGAATTCATACTGGAGAGAGACCTTACATATGTAAGGAATGTGGCCATGCTTTTATCCAGCACTCACACCTGCGTCAGCATCACAGAACTCATACTTGAGGTCAGAAACCTTACCCAAGTAAAGAAAGTGGGAAGGCCTTTCATCACTGTTCAACCTTTACTCATTATGATGGAATTCACAGTGGAGCCAACATTACAAATGTAAAGAATGTGAGAAAACGTTTAAGGACGACTCACCCCTTACTCCACATCAGAGAATTCATTTTGGAGAGGAACCGTGAAATTGTTAAGAATGTGGCAGGGCCTTTAAGCAATGTGAAACCCTGATTCCTCATCAGAGAATGTATGCTGGAATGGATTTTGCAAATATAAAGAATTTGGCATGGTCTTTAATAAGAGGTCAAGCCTCATTCAACATCTCAGAATTCACACTGAGGAAAAAGTTATAAATGTAAATGGCAAACTTTTGCTCAACCCTTTTCTGTATCTCAGAGTTTATACTGAGGAGAAAGATTACAATACAAGGGGTATGTCAAGCCTCTAGCCGGAACTCACAGCTTACTCAGTTATCATATAGGATAGAAACTGTGAAATGCAGACAAAGTTGCAGTGCCTTTAACTGGAATTCAATCTATACTCCGTATCCCAAAATGGATCCTATCAAACCCTAGAAACATCATGATTGAGGAAAGACCTTCATTTTAAATATTCACTGTAGCAAACTCCAGAGAGTGCATACACGAAAGTAACTCGAAAGATGTAAATATTTAGAAATGTATGTAAGTGAACATCAGATATCAATAAATATCACAGAAATCGAGTAGAAAGCAGTACATGAGTGAATCTATTCAGATGTAAACCAAAATATTCCTTATAAGGAATAATACAAAGTTAAACACTTAGTTTATATGCTATTATGCTTCAAAAGAACAAGTGGATGGATTTTTACATGAGTATAATTAATTTCTGTATGTGCTTTTTTTTTCATTGATCCTATCTGGGATTTGTGACTAGCAAATATTAATGTATTTACCGCAGATCGGTTCAGAAAATACATTTATTCCTAGTGGCTCTGTGGAAGTATGTGGCTGATTGTTGCTGTATCAGAGATACGAGACGCCCTTCTTCATTTGTTCGGACTCACACATCTAATTGTCCACGGAAGAAGGACGATGTAATACACAATATATGAAGAAAATCGAAATGCAGCTACTATTTGCGGTTATAATTATCATGAAAGAGGTGTTCAGAACAACATTCTTCTCCATTTATTAAACTAAAGAACCCCTGGATAGTATAAATAAAACATTTTACCATCTGGTCTCACAGGAAAAAGAGGTGGCAGTCCAGTAAAATGTATCTTCACAATAGCTGTAGTTACAGGTAGAGAATGTTGAGAAGGTTGAAATGAGATTCTCCCAGATACCAGAAGAGGATAGTTAATTCTTCCCTAAAATGGTACATAATTACACATACACGTTTTTTAAGAATGACCTCATGCCTGAAAATTATGGAAATCACTACTTCCACACCATTATATCTGCAGACGAGTGCTGTTTAACACTTGTATTCTGCATTTCGAATAAGGATCATAGAGTGCATTTGAAATTCATAACTTAGTTCATGTGTGAGCTTAACGTATTTTAATTAATAAAACACAATTGATCTTTAATGTATTACCATGGATGAGTAATGAATGATGCGTTATCCCACCATCAATGTTAACCTATCTAAAGGTTGTAGGTAACTGGTGGAATCTGTCACATATTTGGTAATAAGAGTGAAATAATATACATAGTCCTCCATTCTTTCATTGGCCTTAATGTTTAAGTAATGTGATTAATTTTCCCTAGTTTATCTAGTGTCATTTTCCCCTCTTAGGGACTAGTTGGATATTATCGTGGACATGTTGCAGATTACATGGGGGTCTTACTGTCTGATTAGCTCAAGTACTCCATAATAATGCTACTTGGGGTACGTTGTGTGTAGCCAGTGCTTTTGCAGGGGTCTTGAGCTGACACCAGCCGCTCTTGCTAGTGCATTCCCCAGACAACACTCTGCAGTCACAAGTTCCTGTAACTTCTGTTCACATCTCCAGTCCACCCTTGTGAGCGAATATGTGCCCGGAGTACCATGACTTTCCCTCATGTGTCCATGAGAGAAGACTCCTGTGGAGCTTATCTAACCCTGTTTTAGTTCAAATGACCCAACCTGGACTTAGTCCTGGGTCATTAAAGCACGGCACCATGGCCCCAAATAAAGGTACGTGCACCACCTCATGTGTAAGGGTGTTGTTTTGATTTTTCTCTGAAGTAAGCATGCACTCATACCAGTGCTTGGTGTGTGATAGGTGCCCTAGAAGTAGGAGAAACCTGTTCCAGTAGGACTGATACGTAGCCTCAAGGAAGAGGTAGGAAATATAGAGGATGAGGAACTGGCATGAATTCTGCATGTGGAGAGAGGACATCTTTCCTGGGTTGCACAACTGACCCCCTGCATTTAGAAAAACAACTTATTTCCTAGTGATCTCCGGATCTGCAGTTCCATTTATCCTCATTTCTATTTCCAGCTATTCAGGTGTCACAGACATTCTTTGCTTGTGCTATAGCTAGTTTCCTCAGTAAACATTGAATGGAGACTAGAGAAACGTAAGGCCAGTGGATGTTCAGACTTTGAACCCGGGATGTAAAACA
>RCUC01091084.1:0-15298 GCA_003697995.1 Taxidea taxus jeffersonii | reverse complement strand
TTTTTTTTTTTTTAATATTTTATTTACTTATTTGACAGAGATCACAAGTAGGCAGAGAGACTGGCAGAGAAAGAGGCGGAAGCAGGCTCCCCGCCAATCGGAGAGCCCTATGCAGGGCATGATCCCAGGACCCCAGGACCATGACCTGAGCTGAAGGCAAAGGCTTTAAAAGCAAAGCCCACTGAGCCACCCAGGTGCCCCAAAACTATGGATAATCTTTAATGGAATTTTCCTTCAGAGTATTCAATGTCTGTGTTAGGAGTATGACTAAAAAATAGACTGAGTATAATAGAGTGTGGTGGGCTTTTAACTGCCAGATTTTGAATGTCATTTATACCTTTTCCTAGCCACATCATCTTTAACAAGTTACTTAACCCCTTCTAGCTTTAGTTTCCTCCTCTGAAATGCAATTATCAGTGGGACCTATATTACAGGGTTGTTGAGACATTAAAAAAAAAAAAAAGCATTAGTACCCTGTCTAGCATCCAGCTGTGGTTACTGTTTAGCCATGTTTATGCCACAGTTTAGATGTTAAAATTGATTTTTATTTTTGCAAGTAGCTATATTATATGCTTATTTTAGTGATGCTGCCATTTTTTGGTACTGTTTTTCATTTTGAAAAGCCTGCAGGGCCAATTTGAACCACACTAAAAAGTCAGTCTCAAAGGATAAAGGATTGGTACCACTGGGGCACTTGAAAAGAATGCTACTGGCTCTTGGGGGTAGTAGTTTCAAAAAAAAGTTCCAGTAATGATTCTTACATAATCATTGAAATAAGTATGTCATTTCTTAGGTAACTTTATTGAAGGAATAAATGAATGTTTACACACACATTCCTTTAGTGTGTACATTCTAGTACGTACCTTAAATGTTATCTAAAAATACGTTTTGCTTTTCTTCATTTCCTCTCTTTTTTTTTTTTTCCCATTCCTTCCTTTTATTTGTGTTTTAACTTGTGAACTAGATTGTGGTCCCTGCCCAAAACTTAAACGAGACACCCCTTTCAACGACAAAATACTTAACATAGTGTTAGACACAGTGTGGGTGGTTAGTGAATGATTAAATGAGAAACTAATCCTTTAAGCCAAACTATAGTAATTGATTAATTGGGTAAGTTGATGCAAGTAGTACTCTAAAATGTTTACTGCTGTTTTTGCCACTATAAGTGAAGTCTTAAGATGTAGTCGGTCATTAATGAATTGAAGTCAGTCTAGTTCTCTGAAACAATAATGACTTGAAAGAAAAGATAGTATGATGCATTGGCAGTACTGTTGGCTTGATCCTCAGAAGACTAAGCCCTAACCCTAACCCAGTCTTTTCTTTTAACTAGCTGTACTCTTATCTTTCACTCCCTCCACCATGATTCCTTCTTCCCAGCCTGTTTAGCTATCCACTCTGATCTACTTCCATTGCAGATTGACTCTCCTGCATCTTCAGCCTGTTCTCAGAATTCCTTACCGCCTTTTCATCTGAAACCTGGCTTTGCCCTGAGAATACTGGCTTATCGTCTTAAATTGAGGTGTCTATTTTCCTTGTAATCCTTGAATCATTGGGCCCAGATACAATTTATTACCACATCCATCATGCTATTTTATGGTTTGGGCCTTTGTGAACTACTCTTTGTGCATTCCCTATGCTTGTCTCTAACCTCTTACACATGTTCCTTCGGTCATTGAAGACTTTAATACCTTCCTCACAGACATTCTTTCCAGTTAGGATCTTAATTTTATCCACTATGTGTGGCATAGACATTCATTCAATTTAAAATACGTTTATTATGTGTTCCTACTGGAGGTCAGGCACTATATAGAATGATGATCAAATAGATTTGGCTGCTTCTTACTACAGTGGTGTTGACTCTGTCTTAGAGCTCATTATTCCATTGCTTTAGAAATCTTAAACTCCCAATATTGCATTGTATCCTAGCATCTTCATTTATTAGCTGTAATAATGAGCAAATCGCTTAACCTTTTTCCTCCTTTATAAGAAGGAGAAAACAATAACACCTACTTTGTAAAAATAGAGTTAATACATGTAAAGCTCTTAGAATAGTACCTAGTGCAAAAGTAGGCATTGTAAGTAAATGCCAGTTGCCATTATTTAATTATTCTACTTTCTCCTCGTTTCCTTCTCACATTAATGTGCTCTTGGACCTCAAGAAGACCCCTTTCGTTCTCCCAAACCCTGATGCCAATTACTAGTTGCCTCTTTTTTCTTACTACCTCTCTAGAGCAAGTCCAGAAATAGCACAAAGTATCGTGGATCATTCCACCCATCTGCCTTCACTGCTTACATTTTTTAGGCTGTTGTACACTCCTGGGGAAAATTGGAAGATAGTAGTATCTAAGCTGGACTCGTAGGGCCTCTGGGCAGTTTTTTTGTGTATGTCTCTGGTAAGCTCCCTCTCTCTTTTCCTGTGTGAGCTACTCCAAACTTTAATCGCTGTCCTTAAGCTCTTTATTGAGAATTCTTTTATCTGTCTTCTTCCAGAAACTTAACTACTGCTTCACTGTCAAAAACTAATGTTATCTTGTATAAGTTCTTCAGCTTTCTTTTCTTTGAATTGTAGCCTTTAACCTGTATCTTTACTCATTCTTTCAGTGCCTTCCCTCAGGTCTCAGAGAAGGAAATGTTCTTTTCCTGTCTTCTCTGTCATGGTAACTACCATACTATTTTCCTTCATATCCAAAAGTCTTCAAGGAATAGTCTGTATCTCTTTTATTAGAATGTGTGTGTTTTTTTTTAGAGGCGGCATCAAGTCTTTTTGTATTGATCTTTGTCAGTGCAGCACAATAGTATCCAACAACGTTGAATGAATGAACTAATATACTCTTTATTTTCTTAACTTTAAGATGGGAACTGGAGCAGTCTTTTTCACAGATTAGTTGTGAGGATTAAAAGAAACATTAGGAAGTGTTTTCTAATAAACAGTGGTATCACTGAGACATTTGAATGAATTTTCTAATCATAAAGTCAGAATTTTCAACTAAAAATGTATTATGTTTTATGGAGGACAGTTATTTTCAAACTTGTAGAGAGTCTCCAGGACCCTGGAGGGAGACATAGGAGGAGTGGAATTAGGTATAGCTTCAAAAATTTCCTTTTCTTTTTATTTAAAGCTGTTCAAAAGCTGGCATTTTATACAAGATTTCATTTTGGAAAAGTTCTATTAACCACTGCTTTAAAATCCAGCCTTTTTAAAGTTGAGGAGAGTCCTGCTTGCCTAAGTTGAGACAATTAATAGTAAATTGAGAACTGATTCTTTAGTTGCCTTAAACTAATTCAGAGCCTTTGCTACTAGAAGTCATTCCTTTATTTTTTTAAGTCAGTCTGAAGTTGAAAATGTAGTTAAGTAAAACTTGGTGACTTTCATTCATTTAGTACTTGTGATCACTGAAAAAGGAATGGACTCATATTTACTTTTTAAATGTGAAAGGTTACTGCTAAGCAAATGAATAAAGACTAAAAGGAATATCTTTACCTACCTTAAGAAAATACAAGCTCCTTTAGAGATATTTTTCGATGAAAGCAAGGCTTCATTGTTAAGAGGAATCCTTTAACATAATGATTGCAAGTCAATCTTACCTGAAGCAACTCTTAACTGGGCAACCTTACTTCTGTATTTATCTATCCTCTTGAAAGTAATCATGATAAATTCTTTTTTCTTTCCAGTTTATGGATAGTATGAGAAATTGCTTTATAACATTAGTAACAACAACTTGTTGAATGTCTACCTTATGTTCATGTGTTTTAGGTGCTTTGAATTATAATTACCTCAAATCCTTACAGCCTTTAGATGTTGTTACGATTTTATTTTATTTTTTTTAAAAGATTTTATTTATTTGACAGAGAGATCACAAGTAGGCAGAGAGGCAGGCGGGTGTGGGGGCAGGGGAAGCAGGCTCTCCGCTGAACAGAGAGCCGAATGCGGTTTCCGATCCCAGGACTCTGGGATCATGACCTGAGCCAAAGGCAGAGGCTTTAACCCACTGAGCAACCCAGGCATCTATGTTGTTACCTAAGGCTCAGAGAGACCTAGTAAGGTATGTGTAATATTGCATATCCAACTAAGAAAGGGCAGAGCTGGGATTTAGGTCGCAGGTATATCTATTAAAAGATTCATATTCTTCCCAGTACACTACACTGCCTAGTTGTATTCTGTTAAAAGCATTTGCTAGATTCTGAAACATTTATTTAATAGGAATGTATTGGAAAATTAATTCTAAGAATGCCATTCAAATTATTAGCCAGGGCAGATCCTGGGGCCCTAAAGCTTATACAATGCAGTACTCTATAAAAAGATTTCAAAATTAGTTTTCAGCCGGTGGAAGGAGCTTTTGCAAGTGTAAGCCTCTCTGGATTCAAGGTAAATGTACCTCTCATGAGAGAATAAATGTTATTAAGAACTTTTAATCAATGGAAGTACATTTTCAGTAAAATTTGAGTATATAAATTGCTTAAGGGTATCCTAGTATGTATTGAATTGAATAAAGCAAAGTCATAACCTATGAGAAAGACATTGGTTGACATATTTGTGAGTTAACACATTCCTCTTTATAAGGCTGATAGCACACTTTTTAAAACTTTTTCAATAGGAATTTATTGAATTTCAATTCAATAGGAATTTAGCTTACTAAATATATGTTTTAAAAAGGGGTTTTTTGAAGTAAACATGTTAAAATATTTTAATATAATCTTTATTTTTTGTGTTTGAGAACACAATAAATAGGTTAAACAGTAAAACGAATTTTGAAGCATAAGAATCAGGCACTTAAAAATAATTCACTTTTTTTCATGGTATATGCAAATGAGACATGAGAGACGTGTGAGGGTTTTTTGTGGGGTTTTTTTGCTGAATGCTAGCCCTAGCCAAATTAACAAGTAATTTGTTTGCTCCTGTTTGTATTCACATTTCAGTTTTTAAAAGCTAAGAAGGATTTTGAGAGACACTGTTCCAATCTTACATAGTAGATGAAGAAAGGGAGGTCTAGAGAGGATAATTTACCAAGGGATACTTTCAGGACTTGAATTTATGGAAGAACCATAACTAGAAGCCTAATTTAAGTTAAAGGCGCTTTTCTCTAGACAGAACTGAAACATGCCTGTAACCATAATAATTCAGTGGTAACATTAGCCTGTACAACTATAAAAAGACATCTTAATATTGAACACCCATTGAGTTGACCTGGGGTTAGCAGAAGGACACTTAGTTTAGGACGCTTGGATTTCTTCATTGCTCTGATTAGCTGTGTGATCCTGGTTAAGCCACTTAGTCTCAGTTTCCTCATTTGTAAAATAAGGTTTTAATTTGTGGTTATCTTAGGCTCATTCCAACTCTAAAAGTTTCATTTTAATAGGTATATTTATACAAAAGTCTAGGAATGGAATGCTGGTGTGTTCTGTTGTGGCTTAAAACATTTTGTGTAGTGTTGCAAAAATCACCTACCTATGTTTTAGATTTAGAATTTTCTTTAAAATGGTTTATTTCAGTAATGATGGTTAAATAGTAAGAAGCAGTGGGAAATTAGTTTTGTTTTTGTGTACTCTTTTTTTTGTGTAAATGGGTAGTTTTGGAGAAGTTTTGAGCAGATTTGATGCCAGCTTTTTGTAATAATTTCATACGATGGGCTTTTGTTGTCATATCACATTTGCTAACTGGTAATTTATACTTTATCACATTTTTTTTCCCCTCTGGATTGTGGGTAGCTGATTCTAGTGTAAACTAATTTATAATTTGTAGAGCTTTTTACACATTATCATAGTTTTAGAGAAACAGGGTTTACCCATTTCAAAAATAACAATAAACAAGTTACCTAAGCTAAAGAGAAGAAAATATTGTCACTTTTGATTAAAATTAATAATTTTAGATTGTGGGATGGAAGCATGGGATTTAGATGTGCAATTAGATATAAAGTAGAAGTGATTTTCTAAATAGGGAAGGGCTCTAATTATATCTCTGGATAAAATGTGTTTCAGGGTGCCCAGTAGGTGGCATTTCTTTTTTTCATTTGTGAAAACAGCACGAATAGTAGGACAGTGAAAAACTTATTGCTTCAGTGACAATACTTAAAATTGCATCTTACTGTGATTATCAGACTGTGAAATGTTACACGTACCTTTTTTCATATAAGCAAAAGTCATTGAAATACATTGTACTCAAGTCAGTTGTGACTTAACATGGACTTCAGTACGCTAATCTGAAAGTTTGATCTTTGGTATTTGAAAAAAAATTTGTTTCAAATTGATTTTTGAACAGCCTACTCATGCTGAGGACTGAAGTGAGGATTATAATTGAACCTTCTTTTGATAGTTCAGCTTTATCATTATAAATGTTACTGTTCCATAATGATATTAGAGTCCAAATGAATGTTGATCAGACTCAGTTTGTGATTCACAGAATTATCCTAGGCTCCTGTGCTTTTCTAATTGATAATCTTTCTCTCTGCTCTTTGACATCAGTTTTATTACTTTTAGCAGCACAGTTCTGTGGCCATCTGATGTCCACTGTAACCACAGAAAATCCATTTAAGCAATCATCAATCTCAACTTTACATTCAGGTTATTAAGTAAGGCTCTGTGTCAGTTTTGTGTAGTAAAGAAAACGAATGTATAGAACAAGTGCTGTGTGCCAGATGCTTTCACAGACTTTGTTAATTGCCATATAGTACATGATCACCTCCTATTTCTTCTGCCACAAGCATGTGAAGCAAGTAAATTCTGGAAAGTTAAATAAGTAAATGGAAAGTTAAAGTTAACTTGTGCAAAGTCTGAATGTATCCCATTGTACTGTTTCCTTAACGCTTGGGTCTTTGGCTATATTTTTGATGGTTGAGGTTGCTTAAAGATTAACTGTTGGATAAATGGGATGCTTACAGATGTTATAAGTCATTGTGTAGTTGTTGATCATCAAATAAGATTCATGATTATTATTAACCGTAACTGGACCACGTTCAAATCATATTTTTTGAAAGTCACTTAGGCATTTTGCCATGTATTATAAAGGGTACAATAAAATAAAGGAAGAGGTTATATTGCTCTGAGGTGCTTATAATCTGGGAGGGAGTGTCCTTACTTAATTTATGGCTTAGTTGTATCTGACTAGAATACTGCCATTCCTCAGATATTTGTACCAGAGCAACTTTTTTGAGGCTGAAGCTCAAAATTATGATCAAGCATTTTTCCTTGTTTATTTTTTCCTAGCTGTGTCATTCTGAATTGCCCGGAATTTCAAATTTTCACCCTTTTCCCCCACCCACCCTGTTCTAAATTTCTTGTCAAGTTATTCACAGGGAACTAAAGACTTCTTGTGCTTTGTATATAGTGGATGTAAAGAATACAGTTATCTTCATTTTAGTTTTAATTGGCTCATGCTGTAGTTCTCTCCAACTCTTATTACAGAACCTACAAGATGTGTAAGTATATAATAATAGACTGATATCCTTCCAAATTCACACATTTTTTTTTAAAGATTTTATTTATTATATCAGAGAGAGAGAGAGCGCACAAGCAAGGCTGGGCAACAGGCAGAGGGAGAAGCAGGCTCCCCGCTAAGCAGGGAGCCCAAATTGGAACTAGATCCCAGGACCCTTATGACCTGAGCTGAAGGCAGACACTTAACCAACTGAGCCACCCAGGTGCCCCCAAATTTAGGCATTTTGAAGGTTTTTATGTAATTTGAAATAATGTGGATGAATAATCAAAAATGTTTTGGAAAAAAGATAAAGACTGTTAGGGTTTTTTTTGTTATTGATACTTACTAATGAGGATATTGTAATCCTGGATTAAGAAGAGGCAAAAGAGGGTGGAGGTCATTTTTAAAAATCAAAGTTTTGTTTTGGTTTTTAAAAGTCTCATTAAACCATAAGTACTTAAGAATGCTTAACTATATTTTTCCTTTAAAGGAGCTTTTGTTTCTTTTCTTGCTGAATGAGTTTACTTTCCCTGCTGATCACTTTATAACTTAAAACTTGTTGGAGCAGAATATTGTATATGCCTAATAATTAGCAAACATTAAATTTTTGTGTGTGTGTGCATTTTATTACGTTACTGCTTTTGTTGCAGCATTAACACAATTCCTTCCTGAGTGTTTTTGCAATTAATGGAACCTAAGGAGATCAGTTTCATCAATGAGTTTAAAATCCTGCTTGAATAATTTAGAATATTAATTTAAAGTACATTATAACTCCTTTAAAAAAAAATATACAGTCTTAAGGCTTTTAACTTTTGTGGCTCTGAGTGAAGTATAGACTGATGTTTTTATGGTTAACATATTGATGACATTAGAGTTCATTTAGCTCTTTTAACTTTCATTGATAGTTAATGTTGTATTCTTTACCAAGGATGAGTGAGAATTTAAAGTTCATCAGTAACATAATTATTTTGCCATTGTTACTGACATGTTCATTTGATGCCAAGACCAAAGCATGCATATGTAAGAATCTGCACTTAAAGTCCATTTCCTTTGGCATATTGTTTTTGGACTTGCTTGAGTTAGGGAAAGATTGTAGCTTATGGATCCTGTCCTGAGGGGCCTTTTCTGCCTATTATTTTTCTCCTGGTTAACATTTATTTTTTTATTTTTTTAAAAGATTTTATTTATTTGGCAGAGATCACAAGTAGGCAGAGAGGCAGGCAGAGAGAGAGGAGGAAGCAGGCTCCCTGCTGAGCAGAGAGCCCGATGCGGGGCTTGATCCCAGGACCCTGGGATCACGACCTGAGCCGAAGGCAGAGGCTTAACCCACTGAGCCACCCAGGTGCCCCCTGGTTAACATTTATTAATAAAATTAATGACTAAGCAGTTAAGTGGATAGGAGAATCTGAAAACACTACTTGATAAATGAAATTTAAGAGTTGTTGCTTGTATGTTACTATATTTTATTTGAAAATGACATTTTATTATTTTAGAATTACATTAATTGCTGTAGATAAGCACATTAAATTTTTTTTCCATATCTTTGTGCTTACTAATTCAAAGGCTCAAACTTGCATTAGTACAGTATAGGTAAAGCAATATTCATTCACCAGACATTTGTTTATGGCCATCTGAGTGAAATTAAAGAAAAATGCATAGCCCTTTTAGTATCTCTTAGTCTAGTGGAGGAAAAAGATGGACAGCGAATGACAAATCAGTATGAAGTATAGGATGAATCAATATGAAGTGTAGGATGACCTGAATGTTAGGAAAGCTCTGAGGAGGGAGTCCATTTTGCTTGAGGTGGCCAGGGAAGGAAGATACATATATGATACATATATGAGCTGTGTTCAGAGGCTATGTAAAGAATTGGATAAAGAAGAGGCAGAGGAGGGGGCCTTCAAGAAGACAAGGGAGGGTGGTGAATGAGGGGGAGGTGTCATTGGATTGGAATAACCATAGATTTAGTGTTGTCAGGGAATAAATGTAAGGTAGGTAGTGATGAGTGAAAGTAGTGAGTGAAGTTAGAGAAGTAGACATAGACTAGATTTTGAATAGTTTTAAAGTACATCCTTCCACCTCTGTAGTTAATGAGAGTTAGGTTTTGAACAGGGCTAAAACTAGCTCATGTTTTTTTAAATGGTGATTCTGAAGAAGGTAGATTCTAAGAGGTTATTCGAGTTCCTGATAGTTGGAAGGCTGACATGGTGATCTAGGGCAGGTTTTAGGAGAATAGTATGCAGGATGAAAGAATGGGAACATATTTGAGAAATAATCTGGGGCCCTCTGTTGGCTGCACTTGATGATAGAATGAAAAGAGGATGAGAGCATGAATACTGAGGAAAGTACTATGTAGAAATCTTGGATTATAAAACAACTCTTGGTTTATATGTGTGAGAAATGATTTATTATAATGTAAGGACATTTCTACAATATTCAAAGTCTCTTGGCTTATGTTTTTTAAATTCTTTAATTTCTAATAGAAAATTTAGTAATTCATGGCAGGTAGGGATCTTTTTTTACATTTTCTAGCTTTCATGGGATCTTATCATACAGACCCTGAAAAGATCATTTGAAGTTTTGCTCAACTATTTGCAGTATGGTTACCTCTGGAGTTTAGAGTCAACATTAACTTTGTTCTTTCTCTGGAATTGTTCTGAATGTTCTGCTTTATGTGTTCATTATTTAATGTTGAGAGATGGTGTCTTAGTCTGCTTTTTTGTAACCTCAGTATATAGAGTACTTGAGGCCATAATTGTCATATGGACTTGTATCTTTTATTGTGAAAACTTATGAACAACTACATCTTATTAAACTATTTTATAAGGATGGCGTTCTGTGTAATAAGATAACTGATTTTAAAAAAAATATAGTAGTTTCAATCTAGTGGTAAATTCTCTTGAGGCCTTTTCAGAAAAGTATTTACTAGACCTAGGATTTGAATAAGATTAAAGTAATAAAAAAGTTGTTGTTGTTTTTTTTACAGAATTCCTGTTAAGCACTCCAGAAAAGATTAGAATAATAAGGCTCTGTTTGAGTCATCTGCTTAAGAACCCTCTATGATTGAGGGTTGAACTGATACTTTACTGCTAGGGTAACTGAAAGAACTGTTTCAGTTATCTACATTCCTTACTCTTTAACATTCATACCCATTGGACATAGCTTGGAGGGAATGTGTGTTTTGTTTTGTTTTTTTCATTAATCACTTTATTAAGGTGTGATTGACATGCAAAAAAACCATACATATTTAATGTATGCAACTTGAAGAGTTTGTGAAGCCATTACCATGAACTATGCAATAAACATATTCATCACCTCCAAAAGTTTCTTCCTAATTTCTTCAGAGAGGATTCCACTCAATAATTTCTGTCCATCCAGGTCAGAAATAGGTGTGAAGCTGATGAATAATTGTTGCCATGTTTCCCAGGTTGTGAGTGCAGCACTTGTGGGTTTTATGTGGTATAAAAACGGCTCCTTAGTCATAGATTAGCAGGAAATCATTTCATCAGCAAGTATAAATGTTTGATATATGCCATGTATTACTTCAGTGGCTGAGGGATTCCTCAGTGAAAAAAATCGCTGCCTTCATGGAGCTGACATTGGATGGGAGGAGGGAGGCAGGAAAAGAAATAAGGAAAAAAAAATGAGGACTGTGGGGTTGGAATTTGGGGGTGAGTAGTAAGTGGAGACTGCTATTTTAAATGGAGTGTGAAGTTAAAGCTTCATTTTATGGTGATGGTTGAACAAGAATTTTGAGGTTGATAAAGTGAATGAGGGAAGAACATTTGAGAGATATAGAGTAGCAAATACAAACACCTTGAAGCAAAAACCTGTTTGACATATTCCGAAGAATGGCAAAGAGAGTCTGCTGGGCTAGAACAGGGAGCAAGGAGGAAGAATAGATGAAGTCAGATTATCAGATCCAAATAATGTTTTGTAGTTTGTATAAGGACTTTGACTTTAACTCCAAGAGAGATGAAAAAGTCACTTGAGGGTTGTGAGCAGAAAAGCGACATGATTTATGTTTCTAGAAGGTCACTGGTTGCTCTTTGATAGTGGGTCAGGAGCAGACCAGTGAGGGAACTGTTGGAATACCCTGAGAGACGATGGTGTTTTGGACAAGGCTAGTATTAGTGGAAAAGGTGAGTAGGAGTTAGATTCTGGGTACATTTTGGAGGTAGAGACAAAATAATTTCCTATTGGATTAGAATCAAGTTGAGGGATTACAAGTTTTTTTTGGCCTTAGCAACTGGAAGGATGGAGTGGACATTCACTTGTTCGGAGAAGACTGCTGGGAAAGCAGAATTAAGGGCAAGGATTAGATTTCTGTTTTGGACCTGATAAGTTTGAGATGGCTAGTGGGTAGTCAGTTAAAAACACGGCTGAATTTAGGACTCTGGTATCAAGGGGAGAGGGCCAAACAGTATATAAATACTGATGTTAACTTAAGCCATGAGCATTGATGAAATGAGCTTCACCTGAAAACTGAGTTGTGGCTAGACAAAGAAGTTCAAGTTTGGAGGCTGCTGGGAGGAGTAGGAGTGACCAGCTCTTTTAGTTGCTGCCAGATAGGTCAAGCATGATGAGAACTGAGACTCTAACTAATTATTAAGATTTTGCAGGATGGAAGTCACTGATGACCTCCTTGGGTAATTTCATTGACACAGTAGAGATGAAAGACTTATTGGAGTAGATTCAAGATATAATGAGAAAAATGGGACTTAGAGACAGTGAATGTAGAAGTGTCTCAAGTCTTGTGATTTGGTGTAAATGGAAAAGACAAGAGTTTGGATGGTACTGGAGAAATGGTGGGTTTGTGAGGATTTGTTTTTAGGATGGGAAACTGATGATTTTGAATGTATATGGAAATTGTCTAGCAGAGAGGAAAGAATGCTGAGAAGGGAGATTGATAAAGGGAGGTCCTTGAAAAGGTGAGTCGGGATGGAACTAAACTTCATTCTGTATAGGTTATCACTTGGGGTCTCAAGGCAGATTATATTCTATAGGTTTGGGGTGGAGTCTGAAATTCTGCATTTCTAGTAAGTCCTCGATGATGCCTATGTTTATGGTCCCTGTCTATAATTTGAGTATAGGAACTTCATACTTTGAGCACAAGAACAGTAGAGTAGTATATTGATACATAATCATATGGATTGGTGGATATGGTTGGGGTTTGTACAGTATGTCTTCAGGTTATTTCTGTTTTCTCAATGGAACAGGAAGCAAGTCATTATCCTAGAGTGAGTTTGGAGGGAATGGTGTAAAATCATCTAGAAAGGTAGTCAGTAGTCTAGAATGTAGGATTAAGGGATTGCACCCAGGGCCTACTTGGTGGTTAGTGATTATGAATTTAAACTGAGACATGTTGAATATTGGCATATATATGTTACTCATTTAAACATGGTGCATGTGAAGAGTAGGTGGGTAGATGGGGTTTAGAATAGCAAGTATTTTGGTCTGGAGAGGGGGAAGTGATTCATAGGTATATACAAGGTAGCTACATATAATGGACTTGGTATCTAAACTGGGAAAGGAAGAAAATAAGAATGCTAGGCTAAACAGAAAATGTGTGTTGGGGGGGATTGTTTTGTTTTGTTTTTAACTGCAGGTCTTCCTCCAATCTTTAATTTGCTAAGGAGCTCTGCAAATCTTTAGGAGAGGAAAATAGTGTTCATGTCCTCAGTTTTTTTTTTTTTTTTCCCTAAGATTTATTTGTTTTAGAAAGAGTGCATGCAGGGAGGACCGAGAGGGGGCAGGGAGCGGGAGAGAGAAACTTAAGACTGCACTGAGCATGGAGCCCATCCTGGGGCTCTGTCTCACTATCCTGAGATCACGACCTGAGCCAAAACCAAGAGTCAGAAGCTTAACCAAGTGTGACACCCAGGCACCCCATATATTATTTTTAAAATCATGGAACTCTTTCTGTCTCAGTAGCTCTCTGAGCTTGTATTCTACTAAATGAACTAAGGAAAAGTGTGTTTACACTTTTGGCTAAAGCAAGTATTAATATCAGGGATTATGATTTCGTTTAAATTGGAGAGTTTTAATGCATATAAGAAAGGAGGGCGGTCTTAAAGGATTTTTTAAAAATTGATGTGTCATCTCTAAAAACTTCTTAAATGTACCCCTTTATTATTAAAACAATAAGTCTTCTTATAAGTCATACAGACTTATAATCTTAGGCATGTAATAAGATAATAACTATATGGACAAATACAGATTTTCAACCATTGGTTTTTTTTTTTTTTGTCTCTTTTTCTCTCTTGGATATTACAGATGACCATGGATGAAAAATATGTAAACAGCATTTGGGACCTTCTGAAAAATGCAATTCAAGAAATCCAGCGTAAGAATAACAGTGGTCTTAGTTTTGAGGAGCTCTATAGAAATGCTTATACAATGGTTTTGCACAAACATGGAGAAAAGCTCTACACTGGACTAAGAGAAGTTGTTACGGAACATCTCATAAATAAGGTATCCAACTTTAAAGGACTGTTGCTGATTATATGGAATCTAGAAAATCCTTTATATACTATATTGTACTTTGACTAGAAATACTAGTTTTAAAGGCTCCAGGAAGCCTATAGAAATAGTAACCAATTAATATTGTATTATAATGTATTATAAAACCTCACTCAAAACTTATGATCAGCTAAATCACAATTTTTGATGATTGAAGGAAGGTGAGGTTTGTAATTTATAATAAATATATTCTCTGTAATCATAATTAAGGAAAGAGACTTTCATTAGTTTACGAATGCTTATTTATTAATGTATGAATTAGGGATCATTATTTTTTCCTTAAAATGCTTGACCAGTCAGTCCATTTTATCTTTCTCTACTTTCTCTGTGTAATAAAACAACATTGTTTAAAAAATATTGTCTGCTAAAAAGATGTTTTTACTTTTTTAAATACTTACGTAGAACAAATTCTTCTATTGCAAGTATGTCTTGCTTTAAGATTGTCAGATAAAATGTAAAATACCACAGGTAAATAAAAACTTCTCAAAGTTTTTGTGTGGTATTAGGGTTCGTTTTTTAAAATTCTATTTGGAAAAAGAAATTGAAAAGTTGTACCAAATAGTACAATGATCTCTTGTATTGTAGATTCACCAGTTGTTAACATTTTGCCACATTTTTGCTAATCTTTCTATTGATACTTATTATTACTATTATTGATATTATTATTATTGCTGAAGAATCAGAGAATAAGTTTTAAATTCATTTACCCTCAAATGCTTTGGGATGTTTCTCCTAAGAACAAGGAAATTATATCTCACTTAACTGAAGACTAATGTTTGAAATCAGGCAGTTTAACATTAACATAATACTGTTATCTAATATAGTCCATATTCAGATTCATCAGTTGTCCTGTGTAGCAGTGATGTCCTTTATAGTAGTTTGTTTTCTGATCCAGGATGCAATCCAGGATCACACACTCAGTTCCAGAGCTTCTTGTCTTTCAGCACATTGACATTTTTCAAGAGTATGGGTCAGTTGTTTTGTAGATTGTCCCTCGGTTTTTGGTTTGTCTGATTGTTTCCTGATGACTAGTTTCAGGTTATGCATTTTTGGCAGGAATAATACATAAGTGATGTTGTGTCCTCAGTGCATCACATCAGGAGGCACATGATGTCAGTTTATCCCATTATTGGTGATGTTAACTTTGATCACTTGGTGTCCGCCAGATTTCTCCACTGTGAAGGTACCTTTTTTCCCTTTGTAATTCATAAGTAATTTGTTCAGATATATTTTGAGACTGTATAAATATCCTTTTCCCCAAGAAACTTTCATGTGATGGTTCTAGCATCCATTGATGATTCTTGCATGAATCATTATTACTGTGGTGGTTACAAAATAGTTACTTGCTATTTCTACTATTCTTCC
>RCUC01091082.1:0-12219 GCA_003697995.1 Taxidea taxus jeffersonii | reverse complement strand
CCCCCCCGCCACTCCACTCTGGGGGAGCAGCCAGCTTCTGCAGCCACTCGAGCGGCAGGAAAAGCCATCCTGGACCCAAGGCCTCTGCCCCGCGCCGGACCTCAGTTTCCGGGTCTATGAAATGGGCACAGCTGGCTTGCCGGGTGCTTGTGAAGAGGGGCGGGGAAGAAGCCAGGATGGGATTGAGGAAACAATCAGTGCCCCCATCAGAGAGTCTGCAGGGAACAGCGGCGTCAGCTTGGGGAACCGAATGTGTGCCTCAGGCGGTGGCTGCAGACAGGGTCAGGGGACCCCTAGTCCACTCCTCTCTGTGGGGCAGGCCTGGAGGGGAGGTGGTGAGGGGTGCTCCCAACCTTGCCCCATGCTGTTCGCCGAGGTGGGGACTGAGAGCAGTATGGAAAGGGCAGACATGGCAGCTTGGGGAGGTGAAGGGGCTCACCCCAATCCCTTCCCTCCTGCCTCCTAGGTCCCCGCAGGCAGGTGTTCTGCCGAGCCTCAATACCCACAGAAGTGCCCTGGAAAGATTTACCTGTGGGCAGGAGCTGTGTCTCCTTCTTTCAGTAACTGAGGCTTAGGGAGGCAACAGGACTTATTCAAGGTCACAGGACTAGGAGGTGACAAAGCTGGGTTTCCAGCTGCGGTAGGACTGGCTCTACAATCTGTTGTGCCAGGCGCCCAGATGAGGCTGGAGGTTGTCCACTCACCCACCCAGAACATTGCCTGAGCCCCAACCGTGTGCTGTCTGCTCCCAGCCCCAGGAAGTGCTTAGGCAAGCTGAACAAGTAACCAAAGGAAAAACTGAGGTCCTGGCAGAGGATGCCCTCTAGGAAGAAAATAAAACAGGGTTGTTGGGGACAGAGAGAGACTGGGGTGGGGGGTCTAGACTTAACCTGGTCAGGGAGGGTCATGGAGATTCCCTGCCCAGTGACCACTATCTGGGATGCACTTGCAAGGGCAGAGCCCACTGGAAAGGTTTGAGGGAACAGCAGATGCAAGGCCCCTGAGGCAGATACAGGTGGTAGGTGGGAGGAGCTGGAACAGAGCCGAAGAGGAGTGCCAGGAAGTCTGGATTTTCCTCTGGGTGCAGTGTGCTCAGAGTTTGCATACGGAAAGGATTCCCTGGGGGTGAGTAGAGAGGACTCAGGGCGCATGGAGGAGGCTGCTGGAGTCTGTCCGGGATCTTCGAGAAAGAGCCAATCTGCCCAATATGGAGTCATCCACATCCCTGTGGGGCTGCAGCCACCTGCTAACTCCCTCCTCACAGGGCCAGGAGGTGTGAAGAGAGTGGAGTGTTCAAGAAGTGGTGGGGTGATCTGCTCTGGTGGACAAGAGAGCCTGTTTTGGGCTCCAGCACTCACTGCCCTACTCCCGAGTGGGTCTCTGCTGCTCTCGGACCTCCCTGTGTCCAGCGGAGGAGGGGCGCCTGCCCAGAGTTTGCCCAGATGAGACAGGATGCTGCTGGGTGTTTGGGCTGGGTGTTCAGGCTGCACTCGGCGCCCATTTGACATGTCCGCATAAGTCTCTGAGCAGTGTTCCAGCTCTCACTTGTATTTTGACCCAGATCTAGAGTCAGTCTCTTCTCCAAGAAGCCTCCATGCCTTTCAGTGGGGGGTGGGTTTTAGAGACAGGTTTGATGTGCTCACCTTGATGTCATTGTCTTTAGGCCTTCTCAATGCACCAAGGCAAGAAATCTTTTTTTTTTTTAACTAAAAATTAGTATTTTTGTCTTCCTCCCACATCTCCTCAGAAGTCAATATATGTAATCATTTGCATGGTCTTAGAATACATCCCACAGAGTTTTGTGTTTTTTTTTTAAGATTTTACTTATTTATTTGACAGAAAGAGACACGCTGAGAGATGGAACAGAAGCAGGGGCAGTGGGAGAGGGAGAAGCAGGGCTGAGCCAGACGCAGGGCTGGGTCCCAGGATCCTGGGATTATGACCTGAGCCAAAGACAGACACTTGATGACTAAGCCACCCAGGTGTCCCTATAATTTTATTTTTTGAGTGTGTAAAGCATTTACATACTCTTTGCTTTTTGCGATTAAAAATATCTCCTTCCCTGTCCATAGAGACTCTCCTCATTCTTTTGTACAGTTACGTACTACTCCGCAGAGTGGCCGCATCACACTTTACTCAACTTGGGCTCTACAGATGGACATTGGCCTTTTTCCAGGCTTTTTTTATTCCAAACAATAGGGGGAAGGATAGCTTTGCACATGCCTTGTTCGCATTGGTGGCAGTGTATCTTCAGTTCCTAGAAGTAGGAGTTACTATGTATCTATTTGTTAGCTACTCCAAATTCCCCTTTCCCCCAGCAACCTATGGTACTGTGTTTTTCCCCTGCCTGGCGGCTCTCAGAGACCGGGGAAATAGGATTTCAGTGCATTTTAATTTACATTTCTATTACAAGTGCCGCTAGACATCTGTGTGTATGTATTTGAGTCATTTGACTTTTTCTGTCCTGTCTGTTTTGCATGCTCCCTATTGGATTTTTGCTCTCCCCGCCCCTTGATTTAAAAGTTTGTTTAAATACATATTAGGGAGATTCATGTTTTATCTTTATTATCATTGCAAATGTTTCTCCCAGGTTTTTAAAATTTTGTTTATGATGGGTTTTGCCATTAAATCTTTCTATTTTTAATATGTTTGATTTAATCTTTCTTTTATTGCATCTAGATTTTGAATCCTAGTTAGGCTGTTCTTACACCCAATTGTATAGAATCTCCCTGTGTTTTCCAATGCTAGTTTGGTTTTGTACTTGGTTTATGGGTCCGGTTGAATTTTTTTCCAAATGTCTCGCTCTCTATCCCAACACTGTGTATGGAAGAGGTCGTCTTTTCCCCAGTGATATGAAATGCACCTGTATCATATAATAAACCCCAAATGCACTGGACCTGTGTCTGGGCTTTCAAGTCTGTCTCACGAGCTCTATCCCTTCATATGCTGATTCCCCGCAGCGGGAACTGCAAAGGTGCCATTGCGTGTACGTACAGCGAGGGAGGTTTTATCCACAATTATTGCAATAGGAGGGAGATATTGGACTCAACTCCCATTACTGTGTTGGAGTATCTGGTAAGGCTAGTGGTCCTCCCTCTCTGCTTTTGTGTCCAGGTATTTTAGCTATTCCTGTGTGTGGACGCTCATTTTTGTTAGGACCATATCACATTTACAGATGCCCTTCCGGGTAATTGACATCGTTATCAAGTTGAGTCATCTTATCCAAAACCAAGGGATGTGTGTTCAAGATGACTCAGTCTTTAAATTGTTCAAGACCACCTCTGGGAGCATTTTGGAGTTTCCCTCCCATTTTTGTTGGTGGTGGTGGTGTTAAGTTTATTCATGTGTGCTTGGCTTTGTTTGTTGCTTTTTTTTTTTTTTTTAGATTTTATTTATTTTAGAGAGAGTGAAAGCAGTCACAGAGGGAGAGGGATCACAGAGGCAGAGGGAGAGGCAGGCTCCCCACTGAGCGGAGAGGCCAATGTAGGGCTTGATCCCAGGACCCTGAGATCATGACCTGAGCCAAAGGCAGCCATTTAACCGACTGAATCACCCAGGCGCCCCTGTTTGTTGCTATTATAATTTTTTTTCTTCCGTCGTATCTTGAATGGGTCATTGTTTGTGTGTTGTTTTGTGTCTCTCTACCCCATTTGTTGTTAGTTTCAGCAATTCTTTTAGAGAGTTTAGGTATACTGCCATCTGAAAATTGAAATAGTTTTGCTTCTTCTTTATTGATTTTTGTGCATCTACTTGTTTTCTCTAATTAAATTGGCTAAATACCTCCAATTCCATATTGATATATTGACTATAAAGGAGCCTCTTTTCCTCTTCAAGAGCTTAGTAAAAAGGCCTCTGGTCTTCCCCCATTAGGAGAGATGCTGACTTTAGGATAGGGGATGGGGAGATAGATGTATACGTATGTGGGAGTATACCTTAATTCCTATTTTATTGGGTGGCTTCTTAAAATCAGGAATGAATATTGATTTTCATTGAAGACATATACAGAGATAATTATATAATATTTCTCCTAGCACTATGAAAAAGATGAATCACATATATTTTTAAAATATGGAATGCTTCAAAAATAAAATAAAATAAAATAAGGAATCCTTCACAAATTTGCATGTCCTTCTTTTTTTTTTTTTAAAGATTTATTTATTTATTTATTTATTTGATAGACAGAGATCACAAGTAGGCAGAGAGGCAGAGAGAGAGAGGAGGAAGCAGGCCGTCCGCAGAGCAGAGAGCCCGATGCGGGGCTCGATCCCAGGACCCTGGGATCATGACCCGAGCCGAAGGCAGCGGCTTTAACCCACTGAGCCACCCAGGCGCCCCTGCATGTCCTTCTTATGCAGGAGCCATGGTGATCTCTTTATTGTTCCAACTTCAGTGCATGTGAGGCCAAAGTGAGTACAAAAAGATGAGTCATATTAATGGTTTCCTAATTTCAGGTACAGGATGAGAGGATAAGGCAAACAATAAGACACAAAGTTTATTAATTATGAACATGAAGCCATCCTTGCCTTCCTGAAATGAAAGTCACGTGGGGATGATATATGAGTTTTAATATGGTGATGTGCGCCATCTGTTTGCTGTGTAATAAGTTATCATAAACTCAGTAGCTTAAAACGGCACACATCCATTATCTCATCATTTCTGTGGATCTGAAGTCCCGGCATGGCTTTGCTGGCTTCTTGCTGGCGTTGGCTAGGACTGGGTCCTCATCTAGAAGCTCAACGAGGAATGGATCTGCTTTTCTATTCATGTGGTTGCTAGCAGCATTCACTTCTTTCCAGTGGCCTGACCAAGAGGTTAAGTGTTTTGCTGGTGGTTGGCCGGAATCTGTCCTTAGCTTCTGGAAGCCACCTTCAGTTACTAGGGACCATCCACTAGACCCACCTGTGGGCTTCCTCAACACGGCCTCTTCCGCCGTCAGGCCAGCAAAGAGAGCCTCTAGAGTAAATCTAGCAAGACAGAATCTTACATAACAGAATCATAGAATTGACATCTCCTTGTCTTTGCCATATTCTGTTGGTTAGGGGAAAGGTTCCATCCACACTCGAGGGCATGAATGCCAGGAGATAGGGAGAGTGGAC
Source organism: Taxidea taxus jeffersonii (assembly GCA_003697995.1). Lineage (NCBI taxonomy): Eukaryota > Metazoa > Chordata > Mammalia > Carnivora > Mustelidae > Taxidea > Taxidea taxus. The sequence goes on along the minus strand of RCUC01091082.1, from coordinate 7,123 downwards.
CCTTGAGAATCTGCCCAGCACAGTGGTGTTGGATTTGACTTGCTAATGTTTATTTTCGCTATAGTCTCCCTAGTCATGCCTCAGTCTGATATAGCATCGCCTCTGATGGCTTCTTCCAGGAGGAGTTGTCCGTATAATATTCCTTGGTTTCTCTCCTGTTCAAATGGCTTTCTGTACCCCTGGTAGCTGAAGGATAGTTTGGCTGGTTATAAAATCCCAGCTCATGCTTGCTTTCCTTGAATTCATTACAATGTCGCTCTGGGTTGTGTTGCTTATATCTTATTGTCAAGAAGTCTGATATAAACGCTCTTCTTCCTTTTATAAGTGACTTCATCATTTTTCCCAGAGCCCCAGAGGATTTTTTTCTAATCATTTCACGAAAAAATATCTTGGAGTTGCCCATTCAGTACCAATTCTGTGGTGCCTTCAGGGGAGTCGTTGAATATGCAAATTAAGTCTTCTTTTTTATGTCCAGAAAGTTTCCTAAGAAAATGATTATAATGTTAATTATGTTGTTTTCCTTCCAATGTTGTGTATGTACACTAGATCTTTTTTGCCCATCTTCTATACCTATCAGTTTCTATATAATCCTCTTTACTCCTTTTTTAAAATTTTATTTTATTTTATTTCGGTGTTCCAGTGTTCAGTTATTTATTTTATTTTATTTTATTTCATTGTTTATGCACCACACCCAGTGCTCCATGTAATATGTGCCCTCCATAATACCCACCACCAGGCTCACCCAACCTCCCGCCCCCCTCCCCTCCAAAACCCTCAGTTTGTTTCTCAGAGTCCACAGTCTCTCATGGTTTGTCTCCCCCTCCGATTTCCCCTAACTCAGTTCTCCTCTCCATCTCTCCATGTCCTCCGTGTTATTCCTTATGCTCCTTACTCCTATCTTTATTTCATTCTGGTTTTGTCATTGTTTTCATTCCTCTCCTCAATGAGGTTTATTAAAGTTTATTAAAATTTATTAAAATCTCAGCCAAATCTAGTCTCCCTAAGAGAGCATCTGGTTTATTCTTCATTTCTGAGATGATGTTGTGTTTCATGTTTACCTTTTGTTCTCTGTGTGTGTTCATCTCTGTTTTGAGTTCTCAAATTTATACTTAAGGTGTTTTGTCACGTCTCAGGATGCTTTCTTACAGCTGCTCAAGTCTTAAGATGCTGATGCTTGATGCCCGCGTTACACTGTTCCCCTGTAAAGTGGTTTGTGGGAAGAATGATTGTCAGCTCCTTATATTTCTTTTGTATGGATACTATCTGTTGCCTTTTGTTAACTTAGAAATGTCTTAATGTTTGCAGGGACTGCTAATAATAGAAAAATGTAGGCTGCCACTGGGGAGTTGAGGAACACCAGGTTTCTTTGTTCGGGAGTGCCCTCTTGTGTTGGTTTCAGGAACTGCGCCACCCTTATTTGGAGTGGGACGGGATGCAGGCTGGTTAGCCGTCTGAGGCCTTTACCATTCACTTTTCCTTCTGTAGGCCCTTGAATTCCCCCATGCTACTTCCCCCCTATCCATTTGCCACCAATCCTCTAAGGGCCTCCACCTCTGAGCCACATCCTCTAGGAGCAGGGTGTTTCCCGGACAGCCAGCTCTGGTCCCACACACTTTCTGTCCCTTTTGAGCTCTCGGCCTGAGTGTGGAGGGTTTTGTCTGCTGTCCTGGTCGATGTGAATTTAGGGGGCTGCTGTTATCTACAGGGACCTAGAGATGTCCCCAAGCTTTTTACCCCGAAGGCTTTGCACAGAATGGTGTACCCCCACCTAGCTCCATTCCTCATTAACACCTGGTAGCGCTGCTTTATCTCAGACTTCCCAGCGCCTGCCAAGCCGTGTGAGAGCAAGAATAGCAGCGTCTCCTTCGAACGAGGACCTTCTCCAGAGCCTCAGCTCAGGGGTCGTGCCCAAGAAGCGACCTTAACACAGTAACCTTCCTCATATACAGCCCATAGTCAGCTGCCACTGGGAATGTCCTTCGGGGTCTTTGCATCTGGGATCCAGCCGGCGACCACATGTGCCCCGTGTTTGTCATGTTTATGAGAGTCTTTCCGCCCACCGCTGTCCCTCCATGTTGTTTGTCTTTCCTGACGCGGGTCTGAAGGCTTCACATCGGTTTTCTCCCATAATCCGGATTTGTTGGAGTCTTTCCTCAAAACTCGATTCAGGCTCAGTGTTTTGGGTCGAAGTTGTTTTCAAATTACAGACAGGAATGCGTGTCTGGGAAGAGAAGTCCACCTTCCACCAGGTCCTGTGCCCTCCTGGGGGCTGGGCAGCTGCCAGCCGTCGTGTGCAGAGGGGCTGTGGGTAGGAGAGGCCAGGCCCTGGGGCTGCAGGCTTTCCTCGGGTGTCCTGTTTCAGTTTCCCCTCCTACCCTCCAGTCTTCCCTCCTTGTCCCCTTCCTGTCCCTGTCCCTGTGCCCTCCCAGGGGGTGGCTGGCCTGTGCACCCGGTTGGCTCTCAGGGGGCTGCTTCTTTCAGCAAACATGCCCACCATCCCCCTCCCATGCAGAGCCCCCCAAAAATTCCTCAAGGAACCAGAGGTAGCAGAAGGCTGGGGGTCGAACCCCATGCTTCCTCACTGGGGGAATCCCTCTGGGTCCCAGACACTAAATGGGGGCCATGATGCCAGTGTACAGAGTAGGCAACCACTGTGTGTACATTTCCTTCCCTTCTTGGGGACCCAGCATATACCCCTCACTTTCAGTAGTGATAACAAGAGAGGGGCCTGGCCCTCCCTTGCCTGGCAGAGCTCCCCGGGCTCGGGCCTGCAAAAGGGAGCCTTCTCATGCAGGCCACGTCAACTTCCATGACTTCCTTAAGGCCTTACTACCAAGGCCACTGCCACTGAGGATGCCCCACACCACCAAGCCACGTAAACTCAGCCAGGAAGAGTCTTACGGACTCGTCTGTGAAAGGCCCAGGACTGGGGGCAGGGCAGGGGCTGCCTCGGTTGTATTAGTTTTGAAGAAAGCTACCACAGCATTGCCTTTCTGTCCTGCCCCAGGGGCCATCCTAATTGGTGAATCCCTGCCTTACGTGCACCAGATCTCCCCAAGGGCGGGAGCGAGCCTCTCAAAATATTGCTCCTGCAGCGTAAAGATTTCCTTGATTTATCTGGTCAGCAAAGGGTTCATTTGTTCGTTTTTAAATCCAAAGAGCATCCGAAAGCAACAGAGTTTGGCCAGATAATAATATTAATAAAACAAACACTCCTCTCTATTGTTGAACCACTTGCACGTAGGGCCAGCGAGTATGGACGTGAGACCTCAAGAACTTCTTCCAGAAACTTCCATCTCCTTTCCAGAGGAGAAAACAGAGGCTCAGGGACATAAAGGGACCTCACAGCATCACCCAGCCCAGGTGGGCCTCAAGCTCGGTCAATGCTTTTCATGGTTAGGTGGTGTGACCTGCCTGCTCCTTCTGTCTTTATGGGGCCCCACTCTCTGCTCAACCACCCCTCTGCCCATCCAGCTGACCACCAGATGGACGTGTGTTAAGCAACCAGGAGGGCCTGCCTGTCTGAGCGCTTACTGCCTCTTTATTTATAAACATTATCTCACAAGAAGTAGAAAATAAGTAAAACAGAAAACAATAAAGAAAAAAAAAACCCTTGGAAAGAATTAATAAAGTTGATAAACTTGTAGAAAGAATGACTAGGCGAAGACACAAGTTACCAAAACCCTACAGATGTTAAAGGGATCATAGGGGATTTTTGTGGAGAACTTCAGTACCCATACCTTTGATAAAAGGGACAAATGCCTTGAAAGACAGAACTTCCCAAAACGGACACAAGGAGGAATAGAAAAACTGAGCACAACTCTTTCTGCTAAAGGAATCTAATTTATCATTAAAAAGCCTTCCCAGAAAGAAACTGTCAGGCCCAGGTGGCTTGCCTAGTGCATTCTATCAAATATTTAAGGAAGAAATACCAATATATGCTCATTCAATTAAAAAGTTAGTATGCACGGTAAGAAGCATGCTAGAAACAACGTGGATTGTAGAAACCCTTTGAATCTACGTGTGGGAATATAAATTAGTGCATGCGGAGAATCATGCGTCCATGTGCTCCCTGAGCCCTGCTCTTAGGAGCGACAACCAGAACCCACCAAATTCCAGTGGCAGGAAAACGGAAGAAGAAATCATGGACACTCATTGTAACTGATGATAGGAGAGAAGACGCCTAGAAACGTCGGGTGGATGGCATCTTAGAAATCCCATGTCAGAGTGAAAAAATTGAGTCCTAGAGTACCATAGACCATAGACAAAATGACACCCTTTTTATAAAACTGAGAGGCAAGCAAGCTACAACAGATTCCTTAGGGATACCTACTTCTGAGATAATTATTTTTCTTTAAGATCTACTCTCTTAATCATGTCCAAATCTATAGTACAATGACATCGACTAGTTACCATGCTGTACATGACACTCCCCAGGATGAACTGAGTTTATAAATGGAAGTCTCTACCTTTTGGCCCCCTTCCCCCATTTCACCCACCCCCCACCTCCCCTCTGGTTGTCATCTACCTATGCTCTGGATCTATGAGTTTGGTTTTCTCAGATTCCACATATAAGAGAGAGAAGTGTTCTCTCGCTGGCTTATTTCATTCACTTAGCATAATACTCTCTAGATCCAGCCATGTTGCAAATGGCAAGATTTTGTCGTGTTTATGGCTGAGTAATACTCCGTTGTCTACATCTATAGATCATAAATAGACCATTGTCTAATTATACAGAACCACCAACACTTGGTGGTTCTTATCTTTTTGATTTTAGCCATTCTGACAGGTGTGAGATGGTATCTTACGGTGATTTGTGTTTCCCTGATGATAAGTGATGTTGAGCATCTTTTCTTGTGTCTGTTGGCCATCTGGATGTCTTTTTTTGGAAAAATGTCTGCTCTTGTCTTTTGCCCAATTTTAATTAGATTGTTTTGGGGATGTTGAGTTGTATCGGTTCTTTATATATTTTGGATACTAACCCTTTATCACATGTGTCATTTGCAAATATCTTCTCCAATTCAGTAGGTTGCCTCTTAGTTTTGTTGATTGTTTTCTTTGCTGTGCAGAAGTTTTTTATTTTGATGGAGTCCCAATGGATTATTTTTGCTTTTGTTTCCAATGCCTCAGGAGACCTATCTCCTAGGTGTCTTATTATTTTTAGTGCAATTGTAAATGAGATTATTTTCTTAACTTCTCTTGCTGCTGCTTCATTATTACTGTATAGAAATGCAATCGATTTCTGTACATTGATTTTATCCTGTGACCTTACTGAATTCATTTATCAATTCTGGTAGTTTTTTGGTGGAGTCTTTAGGGTTTACTCTTTACCTTATCATGTCATCTGCAAATAGTGGAATTTTTCTTCTTCCTCACTAATTTGGATGCTTTCCTTCTATTTCATTTTCTTGTCTGATTGCTGTGGCTGGGATTTCCAGTACTATGTTAAATTAACAGTGGTGAGAGTGGATATCCTTGTCTTGTTCCTGACCTTAGAGGGAAAACTCTCAGGTTTTCACCATTGAGGATGATGTAAGCTGCATACCACATTCTCTTTATGCATTTATCCATCAGTGGACACTTAGACTATTCCCATATCTTGGCTCTTATAAACAATGATACAATGAACATGGGGGTGCAGATATCTTTTCAACTTAGTGTTTTTGATTCCTTTGGATCAATATCTAAAAGTGGAATTTTTGGATCATATGGTGGGTCTATTTTTAGTTTCTTGAGGAAACTCCATATTGTTTCTCACAGGGCTGCACCAATTTACATTCCCACCAACAGTGATGACAAGTGTTCCCTTTTCTCCACATCCTTGCCAACACTTGTCATTTCTTGTCTTTTTGATACTAGTCATTTTGACAGGTGTGAGGTGCTATCTCATTGTGGTTTGGATTTGCATTTCCCTGATGATGGGTGGCATTGACATCTTTTCATGTGCCTGCTGGCCATCTATATTTTTTTTTTTTTTGAAAAACCATCTATTCAGATCCTCAACCCATTTTTTTAAGTTGAAGTATAATTAATCATTAACAATTAATCATAATCCATTTTAATTGGATTGTTTGGGGTTTTTATTTTTTTTTTGCTATTGAGTTATATGAGCTAGATAAAATATTTTTAATGAATTTTTTGAAGTTCAAGATGGAGGGAATGGAGGAAGTAGGGTCAGTAGCTGGGATGGCACAGGTGGAAGAAATGGAGGGATTGGTAATGTTTCTTTCACTGCCTGACTGGATGGAGGGCTCCAGGCATCTAATTTGTCATCATGCTTCATAACTTATGTGCTGCAGGTAACATTTTCACATAGCAAACATTACATAACAATAGTACTTTCAGTGAATGCTAACATGTTAAAAAGCAGGTCTTGTATTTTCTTCCCACATTTCTTCATGTCGGTCTGCACTCTTTGGTCTGCACAAGGGGAAAGGGACACATTTTCCCTTTGGAAGACCACTACATTCATCAAACCACGGGTCACCAGGACACCTCTTTGTAGCAAGCCCTGGTGTGGGGCCCAGGGTATCCCTGAGCTCACACTTGGGTGAGGGAAAGCTGCAGCTGCGGTCAACTCAAGGGAGGCTCCCTGGAGGTGGCCATGCTCCCCCATGCTGCTTGGGAAGGTCAATCAGGAGTTGGACAAAATGTGGGTGGCCAGGTAGGAGGGGACCCCAGCAGCTCAGTGCCCTCTGCATCTGGCTCTGAGCAGCTTGAAGACGGGCACTGGACCACTTTTGCAGCCACAGTCCCACAGGCTAGGAGTGCAGCATGGGGTGACTGGTATATGGGAGGGCTCTGGGCCTTCTTACCCTCTTAACCAGCAGACACAAACACAAGAGAAGCAGGCAGAGGGGCCGGGAGCGAGGGGCCAGGGCTCTGGACTGGGTCGCACGCAGGCCCCAGACCCACCCTGGGCAGGTGCCTGGGGGAAGTGGCTGGCTCTGATCTTCAGCGAAGGCTAACCACACATTGAAGCCCTGCTGGGAGGTGAGACCTACTTGTGATGTATCCCCAGGAAAATGGTTGAACTCCCCAGTCATTTGAGGCTTAACGGTGGTGCCCATGAGTCCCCCAGAGGCACCGTGCCCGGACCATACCACGGGCGGTCACAGCTCAG
>RCUC01091065.1:0-11177 GCA_003697995.1 Taxidea taxus jeffersonii | reverse complement strand
CAGTAGGAATATATGAAAGACCTTGTACATCAGTATTTTAAAAAAGCAACCTATAAGTATTTAGGAAGGGGAGATCTGAAGAGATGATCTAATTTTAGTCCATCCAAATTCCATGAATAAACAGTGAGATACAATTGCCAAAATCCTGAGAAATTTTAAGGTATGTTACTACAATAGTCCAGAACACAGAACATCGAAGTCTCTACTGTACTCGGGCTGGCTGACTCATATCTGCAATATGTGTATGGTTCTATGCAGCATGTTTTAAGAGTGATACAGAGAGGTTGGGATAAATCTTGAAGAAACTGATCAGGAAGAGATTTCTGTTAAATAAGTCATGGAGTGGCTGAGGGGTTTGAGAATGCCTGGATCAGAGTAGAGATTTTGGGAAGTCCTGTGAGTGGTCTTCAAATATTTGAAGATTTCCAACATATGAAGGGCTTAGACTTGGTGTAGGTGACCATGGGGATGGAAATTGGCACATGGTAAAAAGTTACAGGGAAGCAGATTTGGGTTTCTCATAATAGACCTTTCCAGCAATTCCAAATCTTAAATAGAAATAGGCTGGTTTGTGAGGTGGTCAGTTTTCCATCACAGAAGACTTTCAAAGACAAGCCTAGGATCCCCTTGTCAGAGTTATCTAAAGGGCAGGAAGGTGGACCAGATAATCCCTGAAGTTTCTTCCAACCTCACAGGTCACAGCATAAACTCAGTGTCTGCATATAGTAGGTGTTCAAGCAATATTTGCCAAATGTATGAATGCATAAGAGTAAAACATCTCAGGAGCAGGTATTGTACTCAATACATTTTTAAGTCATGGATGTTTTTATGGCACTGGCCAGTAATTTCACCTTTATCAGGAGAGTGTCATCTTTGGGAAAAATGAAGACCTTGAGCCAAGAGAACTTAACATTTTCTACATAATTGGTTTATCTGTCTTGTTCTGGCATAATTCATGCTTAGCCTTGCAAGTTTTAGAGATGTTCTGATAATGAGCAATACCTTGCCCCAATCTAACATGATGGTATTTCTTTTTCAGGATAATCGTATCCACACATCCAAGTACAACATTCTTACCTTCTTGCCAATTAATTTATTTGAACAGTTCCAGAGAGTGGCAAATGCCTATTTCCTTTTCCTTCTGATTTTACAGGTAATGTTTAGATTGTACCTCTTCATCATCTGTTGTTAAAAGTATTCATATAATTTGAAAAAGTATGCTAATTCACTCAGCTGAGTGTTCTTGATTAGATAAAACCATTCTTATCAGATTTTGACTGTTATTTTTGCTGTTTCTTTTCACAAATGTGGGAGGGCTAGTAATGGGCAAAAACTAGTACATTCATCATTTTAAACACTGAGGTCATTTTAGAATGCAGCTATGCACTTTATCTGAACCAAACCAGAGCCCAGTAATTACTGTCCATAGCCTCCCTCCTTTCTTTATCTCCTTCTCACATCAACAGTGTGGGTGTTGTCAGAGTTGAGGTAGTCTAGCTGAGTGGTAGTTAGTGGAACCTAACTGGGCAAATTTCATTTGTTTCTAAGAACAATGACATCTTTTCTATATATAACAAATGATGTATGCTCTATCTTCACTGTAGAGTGCCTATTTTTTATAGTTTTTGGTGGTTAATTGGTAGTTAATAAACTTTCTTTTTTTTCCCATCTGACTAAAATATGAGCTTAAATGAAATTCCAGCTTTTACTGATATTTTAGGGAATAAAATGTATAAATCAAAGAATATACATAAACAGTTCATGAGAGCTGGTTATTTACCTAATATTTATTTTAGAATAATTTAATCAGACCAAATTGGTACATTCAAAATGCGCAGAGCGCTGTGTTAATTTTAGAAGGTAAAAAGATGGGTTAGTTGTGAACAGTCCAGATTAATAAATATTTGTATTAATAAGCTTTTGGTTGTAGGTGGCAGAAACCTAAATTTGTTAAAGCAAAAAGGAAATATATTTAGGACTATTGATATATATTGTATATCATTTCATATATGACTGGATTAATGGGCAGACCTTTTCGATAGGATGTGACTTCTCCTTCCTCCATGTTGGCCTTACTTGGGCAGGCCCAGTCTACCTGATGGCCCCTGAAAGCTTTAGACCTTTATTCTCCTGCTTCAACTCCAACATTGAAGAGAGAGAGAGGGATTAAAAAAAGAGAATGAGCTCCCTGATATGAGGAAGTGGAGATGCAACGGGGGTGGGGGTTAAGGGGGTAGGAAAAGAATAAATGAAACAAGATGGGATCGGAGGGAGACAAACCAAAAGAGACTTTTAATGTCATAAAACAAACTGAGGGGGGTGGGGGGGAGGGGTGTTGGGAGAGGGTGGTGGGGTTACATTATATGGTTAAAAAAAAAAGAGAATGAATCTTTTTTTTTTTTTTTTTTTTTTTTTGGTTGTTCCAGCAAATCCTGTGATGAGCTCTCACGGGACCATGCTGAGTTACATCACTATTCATTAACTAATCATGGTGGCTCAAGAATTTGTAACAATAGTTGTCTTGACCTAGATCACAGGCCAAAGTGTGGAGCCAGAATGGAGTGAGTCTGCCAACATTGTATGTACTGACAGTAGAAGGGGTGAGATAATTTCCCAAGGTATACTGGAGAAGAAATGGATGCTAAACAGGCACAACAAAACAACAACAAAAGCTCCACAGTTGATGTATACCTTATAATTGAAAAGACTTTGGAATCCAAGATCTCTTTCCTTTTTTCCCCTTATGAATTTGCTTTTTGTTTCTTTATATAACTCTTTACATCATTCCAGAATTTTGAGCTCATTTCTTTAATGGCTTTCTTATGTATAGTCAAAGGCTCTTGTTCACAGAATTTTGTATCTGGAAGGAGACTTTGGGATGGTTTGGTGCAGGCTCCTTTCTTCTGTTTATTAGGAAATGAGACCCAGAAAGGATAAGTAATGTGTAAATCTTTTACCATGAGTCAATGATAGAACTAGAACTAGGATCCAGCTTTTCTGCCACTCAGGCCAATGCTTTTATTGGTACCTCAGAGGCTTTTAAGTTTTTTTTTTTTTTTTTTACTTTTATATTATATGGAAGCTATTGTATAAGATTGATTTAGTTTAGAGCTGTTTTTGATGGTGCCTGATCTCCACATACTGACCACAACCACCCTACTCTTTCCTACCTGATGGCTCTGAAGCAGCTCCACATCAAACCTCATTTGAAAACCACCTTTCTAAGAGAGTCCTGTCTACTATCATTATGTCTCATGTGGGTGGTTTTGGAGTCAAATAGATCTAAGGTTCAAATTTTAGCAGTGTATGTTCTTGACCTAGCAGGGTACCTCTCAGGTACTTATTTACAAAATAAGCAATAGGGTACTATTCGCAATTATTCTATGTTGCACACTGGGGATGCTATTTACATGGAATACAAATCCTATGGGTGTATGCAAAAGAGATCTGGTACAGAATCTAACTCAATGAACTTTCTGAGGGTCAAATGACATAAAATATGGAAAGTACTTGGCACAATCTTTGGTATAAAGTATATACTCAAAGAAACTCTCTTTTGGATTTGGTGAGAAGTTAGTAAAATTGTTAAAAGTTGAGATGAGAAGCAGAGAAAAGACAAGTGACATGTGTCTTGGGGAAAGATTATTTGAAAGATTTCAAGAAGCTTACTTTTGAAGTTGGTGTAAAAATTTTATTTTTTGTCAAGTAGCCTGAAAATTGGTTCAATGATACTTCTGTGTGTGTTAGAAGTGAATGCAAATACATAGTTATTGAAAGTTATTCTGCATTTGTACAAATAACTGAATATAATCCCATTACTTTCTGTGAGTCTTATATTATGACAAAATTTGGAAGATATATTTCCTAACTTAAAAGCCCTAACCTATTTGAAATGTTTGTTTTAGCTGATTCCAGAAATCTCCTCCTTGACCTGGTTTACCACCATTGTGCCTTTGGTCCTGGTGATAACTATGACAGCTGTCAAAGATGCCACAGATGACTATGTGAGTATTTGCTTCTGAGCATTTTTGAGGTCTCAATTTCAATTGTAACCTCTCAAAAATAAAAAAATTGGGATCCATTTGGAATTTTTGAATGGAGCTCTTTTGATCAGTATTAAATAAAACTCTTTTGCTATTTCTTTAGTGACTAATACAGATGTCATAGAACTAGAGCCTGTTTATGTTAAAAGCAAGAGGGCTTGAATAATTAGACATACTCCCTCATTTTACAGATGAAGAAGCAAACTTGCTTCTACCCAATGAAGTATTATTTATCCTATATCATATGTCTTTCTCTAAGCTTTAGGAATTGGTAGATGTTAGGTACTCTCACATCCTATGCTAATTATAGCATGAGTTGAAAATCAAATCACTTCAGAAGTCAGGCAATTAATGTAAACAAGTGAAGTCTAAAACAATAGAGAATTTTTGAAGTCTGCATAAGCCAAGGGAGGTCATTAAAACACAAAGATTTGAAACATGGTCTTGCACAAACCAAACATTCTAAATGTAGAAAGTTTATATCTCACCCTAGGTGCCCTAGCCTCAATAACTGTCTGTATCCCAATGATTTACATATTTATATTCCTAGCCTAGGCTTCTCCTGTGAACTCATATCCATATTTCCTGTTGTCTATTTTTAAATTATCTATGTCTTTAAAGTGGGTGTCTTGTAGATGGCATATAACTAGGTAATTATTTTTTATACAGCCTGAAAATATTTAAAAAATTTTTTTATTAATTTATTTGACAGAGAGACAGCAAGAGGAGGGACACAAGCAGGGGGGGTGGGAGAGGGAGAAGCAGGCTCCCCATGGAGCAGAGAGATGTGGGGCTCCATTCCAGGACTTTGAGATCATGGGTTGAGCTGAAGGCAGATGCTTTATGACTGAGCCACCCAGGCAACTCTGAAAATCTCCTAATTAGAATGTTTAGCCCATTTACATTTAATGTGAATATCATTATGATTAGGTTTAAATCTATCATCTTGTTCCTGCTTTCTGTATGCCTCATTCGTTCTTTGTTCCATTTTTCTTCTTTTAGACAGTATTTTTGTGATTCCTTCTCACCTTTATTACTGGCTTTGTAGAACAGTAGTGGTTCTAGGTTTTAACTTAAAGTCTACCTGAATACAGAATTGCCTTCATGATCAGTGTACAAGGTACAGAAGAAAGCCAATCTTGTAATTTTGTGTTCAACCAGCTTTGGAAACAAATGCCATTTCTCAGCCCCTAAAAAACATATTTACCTTACCTGCTTTCTAAGAGAAGCTTTTGCATATTTCCAAGCATAAGACCTTCATGTCTTTTCTAAGGGTAAATAGCTCCATCTTCAAAAAATAAGATGATATTCCAAAGAATGCTCTGAGTAGTTCTAGGAAACAAAATTTTAATAATGATTTCTACATCTTGGCTTTAAATGTCTTATTCAATATTGTCACACTTAATGGTAGAGCAAAATGGTAGAGTAGAAAGAACATGGACTTGGAAGAAAGACACCTTATCCGGCTATGTTCTAACAGTATTATATGAGTAAAACCACTTCTCTGAATCCTTCCTTGTCTGTATCTTGTGGCTAATGACACCGGAACTGTTGGAAGGACAAAATGAGATGCTGTGTGTAAAGCACTTTGCACAAGCCTGTCTCGTAATGGGTATACAATCAATGCTAGTCCTCTCCTCCCTTCTAAGGAGCGAGTGCCTCTGCTGTTCCTTTCTAAGCTTTCATATCTGTTTTTAGAATAGAAATTGTCAAGAAGAGTCAGCCGGGGCATGAGACAATCATTTCTAGTCCTACCAGATTCTGTTCCAATACCAAGACTTCTTGGCAAAATCTGAACTGATGTGAGAGTGGCTTATTTTGAGGCCCAGAGAATAGGCAGCTCAGCTTTCAGGGGGTGAAGCTTAAAAGGTAATCGGTCCTTTTCTGTGATTCCCAGCTAGTCAATTTAGGGGGTTATTTTCAGGTTAGATAGAGATGTGACTAAATACTAAATCTCCTTTTGTCTCTAATGTGGTTAATTCTTGAATATGCTTCCCCCCCGCCCCTGATAATATGTATGGGTTCAATAACCAGATATATTTATCAGTCAGGGTCTTGGCAGGAAAAATATGTCATCCTGAAATGAGTAAGGTTGGAGAAAGATTAATAACAAAGGTACTATTTATAAAAGGGCAAAAGAAAAGTTGTCAAAGAAAAGCACATAGTTTACCAACATGGAGGGCAATGCTACTTCTCTATCTGAAGGGGCAATGGGAGGAAGCAATTACCTGTATCTGACTTCTGCTCATGACAGCTGGTGCTGCCTTCAAGCTAACTCAGCTTGAGGAAGCCAGGGGGTGGGGAAATATCCCATTTTACTCTCCTCTGGCTACTCTGATCTTCTGCCAGAACAACCTATTGGCCAAATCAAACCAGGAGCCAGAGGGTAAGGACCTTATAGGTCAGCTTCCCATAACAAGGCAGAGTGGAGAAGATGGAGTGTGGATATAGAGGAACAAACGCAGAATATCCAACACCCTCATCAAATGCTATACTCAGACAAAATAATACTTCTGTTGTTCTATTGGGAAGGAGAAGTTTGCATGCCAAGGATGGGCTGAGTTAATTTAGTTCTCTACTGATATTATAAATGTTTTCATGTTAGAAAATGCTAAGTATTGTATTTTTCCTGATAATATCCATTGACTTATACCTGGCCATCAGGGTAATTGCATACACTGGGCATAGCATAGTAGAGAGACTGGGATAGCTTTGGGAAGGAAATTGAAAAAGAGAAGGACTGATTGAAACATTTTACATATTGTGATATTAATATAACATTTTGGATTGTTTAAATGAAAATGTACTAATTTTGATGGTAGTCTTATCTGAATGGCTGTTAATTTATAAGTTTAATGGAGTGCTTATAATACTTGGATTCTTCTAAGCAGTATATGATGTTTACATTACTGGAATATACAATAAGAAATGGTATCATTTGGGCATAAAAAAGCAAATCCATACCAAATGTGGTTCGGTATTGCATTTTGAGTTTTGTTTTAAATACTCAGTGTTTCATAAGATTACTGTTAACAATTAGAATTTCTGGAGAATAAAAAAAATACATGTTATTACAAGTAACTTACTGGTTTCAAAGAAATCCATAAAAAAGAATGACTGATGTTTCATGAAGTGTTGAGCACATATGTGAGAGAAATGGAAGGCTCCTTTCCTTGTTGAAGATCTCAAAATGTATAGTTTTCTCTGGAACTGTGTAGCAGAGTAAAGAGCATATTGTCATCTTAGAAGCACTTAAAAAGGTGTGGGAATTAGAAGAGCATTGGCTAGACTCGTTCCATTGGTAACCCCCAGGGTTTGTGAGAAGGGTATTGATTCAGATTTAGAACACATGGAGCTGGGTTCCAGGTAAGCATAAACTTTGCTAATTTTGGATTGATGGTGATACTGTCCAAAAGATGATCTCAAAGTATATTTAGTGCTCCTATTTGTGCTGATAAAGTATGATTAAGTATGTTTTTTCACGAACATTTTGACTTTCAGTTTCGCCATAAGAGTGATAACCAAGTGAATAATCGGCTATCTGAGGTGCTCATCGACAGCAAGTAAGAAAGAAATTCTTTGGGTTATTTTTAAGATTTTTGGGACCACAAAACAAGTCTGGACATTTGGTGGTTTTCTCTTTTAATTAAGTGCATGTTACTTTTCCCTTTCAATTTGTTAACAATTACAACGTAAGTCAATTTTATCTTCATTTCTTGCTTGTGCTACTCATTCAACTTCCAATCCCTATGAAGTTTGTTTTGTGGAACACAGACACATCACTATCACTTCATTTTTAGATCTAATACTACTTAAAATTGGCACTTATGTTAGGTCTTGTATATAGTCGACATCTCATAAGTATTTAATTATTTACTTAGTTAATTTCTGGGAAATATTGATAAGAGACTTTGACACATTACTGTATCAAGTGATAGTGATAAGAATCTTGCATTTACTTGATAGTTGAATTTAGAATGGATTATCCACCATAACACAGATTTTCATTACTTTTAAATTGATAAATATTTATGAGAATGATTCTTGAATTTGAAATTCTTTAAAATATATCTTTACACAATAATAATAGAAACACCTCCAGAAAAGTTAGCAAAAGTAAATTTCAAACCTTTATTCCATTGTTTCTTATTCTTTGTCCCTTTTCTGCTAATAATAACGTGACAAAGTAAACTTACAATATACTTCATTCTGGCAGTCAGTCACATTTGCTGATGATTTTGAATTATTTGGATACTATGAAGAATATAGTTTTTAAAGGGAATATCATAAAATGAATTAATCACATGGGATGGGAAATTTCAAGAAATGATAAAGATACCAAGAGGGACTAGGTATAATCTAGACAGTAATTGGTAGGATTGAAGTAATAAGTCCCTTTCCATAACTAAAATGTTGACTGATCACTAATAACATAATGAATACATACAGTTTTTCTGTATTGCTTGTTTTAGAAAATAGTGTTAAATGCATAATGAAGTAAAATGATCATGCTTTGAAATTATGGTGGTAAAGACAGAGCCTCTGAAAGTGTGATTCCTCTGTGACATGGATAAGCCATAAAGATGCCTGGAACCATGTGGTTCATTTCCAATGTTAGCAGGTTTTTAGTTGTTGCCACTGTAGTATGGTGTTTAAAAGCATGGATTTTGTGCTCAGAGGGACTTTGAGGATGAGTTTAGTCTTGGCCCTAAATAATTCTGTAGTCTAGAGCAAGTTTCTAAGAGGTGGTGAATCTTTGTAAGCTAATGTGGTATGTGGCTTTGAGCTGTGCTGCTGCATGTCTGGACTTTCTCAAGTCTTATGGTTCTGTGTATTAGATCTGCCATTAATATGATATGACTAACTCCCCAAGGAACCTTTGATAATAAATCTTATTCCTTTCAAGTATCATCTCATATAAAGTATGTTTAAAATATGTACAATTACATAATGGATTTGAAGTAATGGCCCTAGCATATCTTTTAATGTCTCTCAAATTACCAGTTAAATCTTGTGGCAATACCTGGACACTGATAGATATTGGGGCTTCTAGTTGGAGGCCATGGTATTAACCCAGGCACTTACATATTCATAAATTTGATGATTGTATGCCTTCCCCACATGCTAGCTATCATTATCATTATTGTTAGAAGCTGTGTTAGTGTTACTTTCTCGTGGTTTCATTTAGCTTTCCATTGAGTCCTTGTGAAGCAGCACCTCTTTGTAATTCAATATGGTATAATGCTTTGAGATGTATTGTTGCTGATCTATAAAGTTGAAGGGAGAAACTCATATCATTGAGTATGGAGCGTTCTTTAGGATTCGGTAAGAAATCAAACAAGATTTTTTTTTTTTTTTTAAGATTACCCATTACTGTGAGCTCCTCTAGGACAGGGGTCATCTCTTGAACACATCTGTGTCCCTTGAGCCTAGCATGATGTTTATTTAATTTGCAAACTGAGCAGTAACAACTTCTGAAAGAACAATCTTCCAGAGGAGCTTGATGTGTCTAATTTTGCTGAGTTCCATCATTGGCCAATTACAGTGGCTGGGGTGGTGATCTTTGTACAGTGTACTCAGGCTATGGAGACTGGCTTTCTACTTTTTAGATTTTGAAAAATTGGAGCGATCAAATGGGCTCAGATCTGAGATATCCCAGGGAGCTTGGAGTCCTCCCTTGGAGCTGGTGGTTGCAGAGAATACTGTTGGGGTTCTGCCTAGATCTCCAGTCTTCTATGCTCATCTCCAGATTCTCTGTGTATTACTCGTAAGTGCTTGCATCTGTTGTTTTCTTCAATTAGTGCCCTTGAGTTAACAAGAGCCAAAGGCTGATGGGTGCAAGAGTATAGAAAAGCAGTGCCCCTGCCTCAAGTTGAGCAAGCTCTGAGGTTAGTTTGTACTCTTTAAGCACTCCTTGAGATCAGACAGAGGATGGGACTTTGTCTGCAGTTACACTCTATGTGGCTTTTTCCGTCCCTTGCCAGTTTCTCCTGGAAATACTTCCCTAATGAATCATTTGCACATGAATCCTTATCTCAGGATCTGTTTCTAGGGAATCTGATGTGAAACAGCAGTTAACACATACTAGATCCTATTGCATTCTTAATGGAAAATATTAGGAAATGTTTTCAGGTCTATCCTTGGCACCTGTGGGTCCAGATCCAAGAATGAAGTAAGATGCCTGGAGTGCATGAGGGAAGTCCATGTGTTGCCAGAGGTGAATGTCATAGTAGGGTGGGTACAGCCAGATACTTGTGGCCTCCTTTGGCAGGAAGTCTTGGACTTGGGAGGCATCACATCCTCATGGTCGACATATTTGAGGGGAAGGAGGTGGGATGAAAGCACCAGTCAGGAAATCTGGCTCCATGTCAGTGATCACTGTTTGAATTTGAGCAATTAATTTTCCTTCTAGGCTGTAGTTCTCTCTTCTGCTGTGCTCAGAAGTGAGGAAGATGGGCAGCTACATTCAGATTCAATACATATTTATTGAGCAACTACCATGTGGGAGCTCTAGGGCTTCCCCATTTAACTTTCATTAAAAAAAAACAACAACACCCCAAGGTATGGGTAATAGTACTCCATTCTAGAGATGAAGAGATTAAGGTCCTGAAAGGGAGCGACTTGTTCAGGATCCCATGGAAGTAAGAGCCTAAATTAGAATTCCTCCCATTCATGAGTGATGTGTAAGTGTGGACTTCACTATTTATTTTGTATTTGTATACAATTGTAGGAATATAAACATAATTACATAATATAGATGTAGTTTATCTGTATGTAATACATATTTGTATTATATACATTACTCATCTATGTTCTTAGCATTGTGTAAGCTGTAATGCTAAGCACTGTAAACCTAAGTCACAAAATAAGAGTGATAAAACCCTTCCTTTTATAACCTTTTCAATTTTTTTTGTTTTGTTACTCATATTCCTTTTGGATTAGGACCAATCTTCTGTATTTGAAATCTGTTATGTGAAAGTGCTTAAGAGATACATGTTATATTAGCCTTTAAAAAAATTTGCTGACTTTAGTTTTAAAACTAAGTAGAGGAGGCATGATTCTGTATTGTAGAAATTAATGGGACTGCTGAATAGGAAGTGCACATTTTTGCCCCAGGTTATGAGATACAGTAGC
>RCUC01091054.1:0-28181 GCA_003697995.1 Taxidea taxus jeffersonii | reverse complement strand
GGGGGAAGAAGGCCAGGCAGGTGAAGGGCTGGGAGAATTGGGGTACGAGATGAAGAGGGAGGAGAGGAGACACAGTCAGTAATCCAGGGTGCCATCACTACCTCCTCAGTCCTCCCCTCCCATTTTGGGGGCCCATTAGACCCTGTAAGCCCTTTAAGTTCTGGCTTTTGGTATCTAGATCTTCAGTAATGGATCCAAATCTTCAAACCTCTTCCTAATCTACCTGCTGTATTCATTTGACAACTGTTTATTAAGCACCAGGCACCATGCTAGGCATTAGGGACACCCCGGTAAATCAGACTGACACCAGCCCTCCCTTCATGGAGCATAAACATTGATGAAACAAGGAAACATCAACTTACTGCCCGAGGCCTAGGCAAGAGTGGCCCCTGCCCTGGGCCCTGTGCTTTTGGAAGCCTCCATTCTGGCTGTGTCCAACCTCATGGGGTGAGGAATTCAGGCCTCCTCCACCCATGCCCAATCCCCTTCTGGACCACACTCCAGATACCCAGGAATTCCCCGTTCGAAGGTCCCCAAGCCCACTTCTAGGGCAAGACCTCTTGCCTGGATTGGCCTTTGCAGGAGTGGACCACACTACTGATACATTCACCCCTAGACCCACAGGCTGGCCAATGGTGACTATTTGCAGGAGGTCTTAGACAGAATTGGGATGTGTAGACAAACAGATCCACATATGTGCCCATGAGGGCCCTCACAGTACAAGATGGTGTCAAGAGTGGGAAAAGAAGCAGGCCCAAAGGCCCGTGGCCCAACGCTTCCTCTTCCCCTGCCACCACATTCTACCACAGAATCCTGAGGACTCAAATAAAGTCCAAATCTGAATTCAAATTTGAACCACATCCCAGACCATTATGTATATATTCATCAAGGCAGAAGAATAGAACATATTTTATTTAACAGTTTCTTAGCATAAGTTCTACATTTTATTTCTTTTAAGATTTTATTTATTTATTTGACAGCGAGACACACAACGAAAGAGGGAACACAAGCAGGGGGAGTGGGAGAGGGAGAAGCAGGTTTCCCACTGAGCAGGGAGCCCACAGGGCTCGATCCCAGGACCCTGGGATCACGACCCGAGCTGAAGGCAGACACTTAACGACTGAGCCGCCTAGGTGCCCCAAGTTCTACATTTTAAATGTTTAAAACCCAAGGGGGCAGCTAGCTGGCTTAGTCAGTTAAGCAACCAACTTCTTGGTTTCGGCTCAGGTCATGATCTCACTTTCGTTTTTGTGGTACAGAGCCCACATCAGGCTCTGCACTCAGTGTGAAGTCTGCCTCAGGTTTTCTCTCCCTCTCTCTTGTGCTCACTCTCTCAAATAAATAAATAAAATCTTTTTAAAAAATTTTAAACACAAGGTTTATGAGCCTGTATTTGCATTCTTTATTTCCTTCTTTATTTTTATATATTATTTATTTTTATACATTTTTATTTATTTATTTAAGTAATCTCTGCACCTGACAGGGGGCTCAAACTCATGACCCCAAGCAAGAGTCGCCCGCTCTTCCAACAGAGCCATCGAGGTGCCCCTATTTGTACTCTTGCCTCACATATGTTAGGGAGGAGCCTACATGAAAAGAAACCATTATAAGTGAGGTGAGTCCTATGAAGGGAAGGGCAGGCACTACGAGATTTTCTCTCACGAAGACATAATCTAATGGGTGGGGGGTGGCATCGCAGGGACAGCTTGTCTAATGAAGACACATTAAACTGAGACTGGTCAGGTGAGCAAGAAGTGACCGTGTCTGGGGGTGTGGAGAAAGGGGGATCCCAAGCTGCCAAAACAATATATGCAAGGGCTCTGAGCAGGAAAGAGACACGTGTACAAAACGAACAAATAAAAAGACCAACATAGCCAGAGAGTAGAAACCAAAGACATGTGAAGAATGATGGTAGGTGACGGTGGAGATATCAGCAGGGGCCAGATCCAGCAGGGCCTTGTAGTCCAAGTTTAGGATTTGGGCTTTATTCTAAGAGCAGGGAGAAGCTACTCAAGAACTTTTGGCAGGACTGTGATGCGATCAGACTGTATTTGTAAAGATCACTTTGGTTCTAATGTGGAGGAGGGCAAAATGGAATCAGAGCCAGACTGGGGGGCTAATGCAGTATCCAAGTGGAGTTTAGCGGATATCTGAAGCTGAAAACAAACTCTGAGATGGAAGCTTGTGTACAGGTCGTCCCTGAGGGGGGCGGAGTAGGGTGCCTTTTAAAAGCAGAGAGGGGTGCCTGGGTGGCTCAGTGGGTTGAGCAACTGCCTTCGGCTCAGGTCATGGTCTCAGGGTTCTGGGATTGAGCCCCGCATCGGCCTCTCTGCTTGGCGGGGGGCTTGCTTACTCATCTCTCTCTGCCTATCTCTCTGCCTACTTGTGATCTCTGTCAAATAAATAAATAAAATATTTTAAAAAAAGAAAGAAAGAAAGAAAAGAAAAGCAGAGAGAAAAACAGGGCTGGACATCAGGAAAAGCAGAAATGTTTTGAAATAACTAAGGAAAAGGGACCAGGCCCTGTACCCCTGCATCAGCCGGTCATTGGATACACACTGCCCCAGGAGAGGGCTATTACATTTGGTGAGACTGCTCCCTCCAGCCACAGGTAGTTCTCAGGGAAGTATTCAGCTGTGAGCCATTAGCAGCCAACACTCCAAGGCTGGGACAATGACCACCTGGACCTACGGGGAGGATCTAGGTGGCACACCACCCACACACACACACACACCACACACACACACACACACACACACACACACACACACACACAGAGGTCTGTAGGATGTCCAAAGGCCAGATCCAAAGGGCCCAGGGAAATGCAGGCCCCGGGCAAGGCTGGTCACACCCTGCCCCCTGGTGGTGATGGTGGTGGTGCGCCTCCAACCCTGGGCCAGCTGGTAGACCAGCGGGGTGGGGCAGAGGGCCAGGACGGGTATGAAAATGTAGCAAATAAAGTAAATCAACACTACAAGGAAATACTCATGGGAGCCCCTAAAGTTAAGGAAGGACACCATGAGGGAGAAGAATTCAGGAACATGAGATTTGTTTATTCTTTGATTCAACCAGCATTTATTAGCTGCATATTGTAGACCAGATTCGGCCAGGAACTAGGATAAAAACAAGACTAAAATTTGGATCCTCCTTTCAAGGAGCTAACACTTAAGTGAGGATTATAGAGAAACAGAAGTAACTCTAGTAAAGCCTGAGAAGTTCAAAAACGGAGGTATGTGTACAGTATAAAACCAACACAGATGAGACAGAAGTTAATTCTAAGAGTTAAACTGACTTCACCTAAGAGGGGATGTTTAATTTAAATCTGAAGGGCAGGGCTGCCTGGGTGGCTCAGTGGGTTAAAGCCTCTGCCTTTGGCTCAGGTCATGATCCCAGGGTCCTCCCATGGAGCCCCACATCTGGCTCTCTGCTTGGTGGGGGGCCTGCTTCCCCCTCTCTCCTTCTGCCTGCCTCTCTGCCTACTTGTGATCTCTCTCTGTCAAATAAATAAATACAATCTTAAAAAAAAAAAAAAAAGGACATCAGTTACCACATTGTAGGAAGCCTCAAAGGGATTTTAAGCCTGAAAGTGATATGACCTCACCTTTTTTTTTTTAAGATTTTATTTATTTATTTGACAGACAGAGATCACAAGGAGGCAGAGAGAGAGGAGGAAGCAGGCTCTCCAAGGAGCAGAGAGCCCTATGTGGGGTTCGATCCCAGGACTCTGGGATCATGACCTGAGCTGAAGGCAGAGGCTTTAACCCACTGAGCCACCCAGGCGCCCCTCACCATTTTTTTTCTAAGATTTTATTTATTTATTTATTTTACAGACAGAGATCACAAGTAGGCTGAGAGGCAGGCAGAGAGAGAGGAGGAAACAGGCTCCCTGCTGAGCAGAGGTTCCCCGGACCCTGGGATCATGACCCAAGCCGAAGACAGAGGCCCTAACCAACTGAGCCACCCAGGCGCCCCTGACCTCACCTTTTCAAAAAAAAATTATATATCAAGGGGGCAGTATAGGATTAGAAGGGGAAAAAAAAACCTGGTAATGAGAATCAGAAAGACCTGGATTCAGATTCCATTTCTCCTGCTGAGCAGCTATGTGACATTGGGAAGATGACAACCTCTCTGGGCCTCAGTGTCCACATATGTAAAATAGGGTGGTTGTGAAGCTGCATGAAATGATTCATAAAGCTCCTGGCGCAGAGCCCAGCCTAGTGTCCACACAATAAACATTCTCCATCTCTCTCTTAACTCATCAAAGTGAACTTATGTATAGAGTTCAGAGGGTGGCTTGCCAGAAGGGAGAGGGGATGGCATTTGGAGAGGTGGGAGTCCAAGAAGTGTCTTGGAAGATATCACCCAAAGTCAGGTGAGAGGTAAGCCCTGAACTAAGGCAGTGACCATGGCAATAGACATAGATTTGAGAGCTGATTAGGAAGTACAAATCCAAAGGTCCTCATGTCTGACTAGGGAAGAGAAGCCAGGAATAGCCTACACTTATTCAGGTTCCTCTGGGGCAACTGCCTAGAAGCAGAGATGATGACCTTTGGTAGATCCATACTGCCTCCAGCCTGCACACCTTTAGGCCTAAAAGGTGGCCAAAGAGGCAGCTGTTCAAAGTGGAGTAGGTGTGGACAGAGCTTGGATAGAGGGACTGGAGGAAAGAATCCCAAATGTATACCCATGAGGTTGAGTCCAGGAGGGGGCTGGGTGAAGAGATAGCCAACAGCAAGCCCAAGGCTGGAGACCAGCTCTCCTTGTCCCAATTTGTTCTAGCACAGAACTCTGAGAAACCTGAGAATCAGCATCGTTTCTGTTGCAAATGGCAGAAATCCACTGACAATTAGCTTGATCAAGAGAAGAAATTTGTTGACTCATAACTGAAATCAGGGAACTGTAACTCTCCATCCCTCTGCTCTGCCTCTTCCAGGCTGGCTTCCATCTAGGGCAGGTTCCTGCTTTGCAGTGCCAAGCTGACACCCAGCAGCTCTGGGTTTATACCCTACCAGCTCAGCAACCCCAGCAGAAAGAGAGCCCATTTTGAAAGTTTAAACAAAAAGCCCCCAAGAGGGACCTCATGTCCATCCCTGAACATTCCCAATCACTGTAGCCAAAGTGAGGGATGTACAAATTGGCCGAACTGAGAGCCTACCCGCAGGAGACCCATCTGATCACATGGACTGAGAAGGTGGTTCCCCAAAGGAATGTCAGGGTGCCACTACCAGAAAGGTGGTGTCAATGCTGGGCAGGTGCCTACCATAGACATGTTTGAGTTGGAGGCCCTATGGCGTTTGGGGTGACACTCGGTGGTCTCAAGTTAAAGAGAGATGTCTGGATGGAGACATAACTTGAGGAATTACCTGAGAACTTTTATGTGGTGGTTGGGTGGGACAAGTTAGTTCTCGAGAGGGTAATGTGGCAAGAACAGAGAGGGAAGAGGCCCAAAGGAAAGACTCTGGGGTGGACAGGCACCACCATTTCATGGGGAGGCAGAAGAGAGCCCTCATCTGGAGCAGAAGTAACAGGGATGTGGGAGTTGAGGAGCAAGGGAACCTTAGCCCTGGGGCCCTGGAAAACAGAAAAGTCTGGGTCTCAGAGTGGTCAGTCCCCAGTAAAAGGGAAAAGGCAATGTCCAACCCCCGGGTTCTGGACTTCCAGCCTCCGCAGGCCCCCGCCCTGGCCTCGCCCCTCGTTTCTGGCTTGTTTACCACCCCAGTGCCTCCCAGCCCCTATCTCTCAGGAGCAAGAGTCCTCAAAGTTACATCATGTGCAGGGGACCGGGCGGGGCGGGGGGAGGGGCCTCGTGGAGGCCGGGAGCCGAGGGGGCCCAGCTGCCCAATGGGAGAAAGGGGTTAGGGACTAGGATGCCGGGCTTGGGGCGGTGCCTGGGCGGGCCTGGGGCCTGGAGCCGAGGGACCCGGAGAGCGGGCGGAAGGGCAGGGCGGAGAGAGGGTCCCGCCGGCCCTGCTAGGTTCCGCCCCCGCTCCCTCCCGCCCGCCTCCTTTTTAAGCGCCTCCCGCCCAGCCTTCGCTCCCGCTCGCTGCGCTCCCTCCTTCCCCACCTTCCGTATCTCCCCGGCTCCGCTCGGTTCTCTTGGCCACCCCGCAGCCCCTGCCCAGGTGCCATGGCCGCTGTGTATCGCCCCGGCCTGCGGTGAGTGAGCTCCAGCCCGGGGCCGACCCGCACCTTCCGCCGCGCTCGTCCCCTCGGGGCTGCCAGGGGCGCTCTCCTGCCCGCCCGCCTCCGCCCGCTTTCCCAGCGGAGGAGGCGGCGGGCCAGGGGCGAATGTTTCTCGATCCGGCCTCTCGGGCCGGGCATCTCGCGGGAGATCTGGGGCGGCCTCTGCGGTTCTGGGTCTCTCCGCTTCCGTCGCCTCCTCCGCCTCCCTCCCTGCTTTGCTGGTCTCTGACCGCGCTGTCTCGACTTGCTTCTCTCAGAACTTCCTCCCTCTCCTCGCTCGCCCCCGCTAAGCCCTGTCTCCTCGTCTCTTCCTTTCCTTTACAGATGTAACCCTTGTGCCCCAGTTGCGATCAGAAGCGGTAGAGCCCGGGGTCAAGGGTGCATGAACTCCTGGGGGACTGAGCTCAGAGCTCCCCAAAGAAGGTAGTTCCCGGGAACTGGAACCTGGAGGGAAGCCCGGTGGAGCCCGGGGCCCTGGGGTTAGGGGAAGGAGGGAAACAGGTTGGAAGAGGGAAACAAGTTGCCTTCAATTCTGATATGGCTGGCTTCAGGCCCTGTCCAGGACGGAGTCCCTAGGCCCTTCTTTTCCACAGCTTCCTGTCTTTCCTCTGTAGCCTCCCTTCTCCTCAGGATTTGTCACAAAGCCTGAGCTGACCCCATGTCTCTCCCACAGCTGGTTCACCTTTGCCAGCCCTGGGGGTGGTCTCTGGAGCAGAGGAAAAGGAGAAAGTCCCACTTAGGGGAATGGACGGGAGTGGGGGAGCATCACCAGGGACTTCCTGAGCCAGGCCCCCTGCGGGGAGAAGCTCTCCCCAAGACTGGGTACCTTTCAAATTAATGCTCAAGAGTCCTCTTCCTCTGCCCCTGTGGCCACACTGGGTGTCCATCCCGCTTTCTCTGTTGGAAGCCAGGCTCCAGCTCCCACCTCCATGGTCTGAGGATTCTCCCTTCCCCAGGCTTACAGCCTCTAAGTTCGAGCTTTTCGAAGTCTGATGTTCCCCAGCTACTGCTAACACCCAAAGCTCTCTTGGCATGTGACCTCTAGGGGGAGGGACAGGGGCACGCAGTCCAGTCCGATGTGTGGAGCAGTTTCTGGTAGGCGAGGCCCTGGCATAGGAGGAGGGCAACTTCCCCCTCTTGGCCTTTGCTCTCTCTGGGTCACTCCACCCTGGGTCCAGGCCAATCAGAGCAGACCCTGCATTCCCTCTCCCAGGAGTATGAAGGGACAGACAACAGGGACCCTGCCCTCCCGGGAATGGGCATGAACCCCAGCAGTGACATTCTGCAACAATCAGCCTTCGACCCAGTTCAAAGACACCGACCCAATGGCAACATCTTAGGCAACCCTTGTTGGCCCAGGTGGGCAGCCCTGGCTCTGATGCCTGGAATCCCAGTATCCAATTACCCACTCTCTTGCAAGATCCCTAATCTAGAAATCTGGGACCATCCCATCTCAAAGACTGGGTCCTTTGCTGAGGCTTTCACAGTCTTAAAGCATACACACCAGAAGAAAAAAGGAAAAACAGCTGCTTTTTTAACTTGAAAACTATGCTTGAGAAGGGGAAGAAAAGGGATGAGAGCTTCAAATACCAGACATATGAAGCTGTCAGCAGGGCACAGCTTATCAACCCTGGGCCACAGGGCATCTCATCATTTCCAGCATCGACCAGACACAGTTAAACATGGGTATGGGCTTAGCCTGCAGTAACATCAACGTGCTTCCGCATACACCCCACACAGGCCGGCGTGTGCCTCTATGCTCACTGGACAACACCTGTCCGTCACTGAGACTCGTGAAGGCCTCAAGATAGGTGGACCGAACCCATCCCACACACCTATTCCAACCTGCCCTTCTGGCCTGCGCCCAGACCCACTCTAGCACACTCCCTGGCAGCCCCCAAGCTTCCTGTCCCCTTGACTTGCCCATCTTCCAGGAGAGCACCCCGCTCATTCCCTCTCTGTTCCTTGTCTTGCAGGCTTAGCTGGCCTGGGCTGAGCCCCTGGGGCTGGTCCTCCTGGCGCAGCATGCAGACCTTGCGAGTACTCAGTGGAGATCTGGGCCAGCTGCCGGCTGGGGTGCGAGACTTTGTGGAGCGCAGTGCCCGCCTCTGCCAACCGGACGGTATTCACATCTGTGATGGCACCGAGGCTGAGAACACTGCCACACTGACACTCCTAGAAAAGCAGGGACTCGTCCGAAAGCTCCCAAAGTACAACAACTGGTATGCCCTGAGCCCCATAACCATGAGACGGGGGCAGCTGCTTGGACTGGGCCACTGTGGATTTAGCAAGACAAAAATCAAATTTAACGAGACCATCCCAATGGAAGGAGCAAGAATGGGACCTTTGGGGGAAACAGAATCAGGAATTAATGGGGCTGGTCTGTATTTTTATGTTAAGGAGAGAAGCTAATATAAGTAAAAACCTTTGCCTTTTTTCTTTCCTTTCCCAAGTTTAGAGAGTTTTTGCCAAGAGCCTTTAAAAGGCTAGGCCAAGGGAACTAGCCCCTTAGATAGGACAAAATCTGGAGGAGGCCACTGAGGTCAGACGGATGGGAGGAAATCAGGCCCACAGAAGACCTAGAGTCAAAGTTGGACCTGAAATTTTGGGTCTGGGGATGAGGGAGATCGGCTGGCCAAATCTTCCTGATAACCCCTTCTCCCCCAGCTGGCTGGCCCGCACAGACCCCAAGGATGTGGCACGAGTAGAGAGCAAGACGGTGATTGTAACTCCTTCTCAACGGGACACAGTGCCCCTCCCCGCTGGTGGGGCCCATGGGCAACTAGGCAACTGGATGTCCCCAGCTGAGTTCCAGCAAGCTGTGGATGAGAGGTTTCCGGGCTGCATGCAGGGTAACCGGGGCAGGGACACAGAACCAAGGATGCCAAAAGTATGAGCAGGTTAGAACCCCTCATCCAGGTGGCCTTTTCCTCCACAGGCCGGACCATGTATGTGCTTCCGTTCAGCATGGGTCCTGTGGGCTCCCCACTGTCCCGCATCGGAGTGCAGCTCACTGACTCAGCCTACGTGGTAGCAAGCATGCGTATTATGACCCGGCTGGGGACACCCGTGCTTCGGGCCCTGGGAGATGGCGACTTTGTCAAGTGTCTGCACTCTGTGGGCCAGCCCCTAACTGGGCAAGGTAAGCGTCTGCCATGCCTAGGGGAGAACACAGACCTGCTTGCCCTCAGAGGGAACCCCAAATTCTACCCATCCTCATTAGTGAAACACCTAAGTCCCAAAACCCAGGGCAGCAGTCTGGGCTGGGGGCAATGCTGTATTGGCAGAGCGGTTTGCACAAGATTGAGAAAAGTCATTTGTCCCAGAACAGGGACATGGGAGCCGATGGCTGTTAGGAGGTGGGGAGCCTTAGCCACTCATTGGCACCACCACTACTCCTAAGTGTCTCTCCTGCCAGCCCCGATCCTTTCAGCCCTTAAGGCCCCAGTTCCTGATGCCCCTGCCAGCAGTCAGCCCATGACCCCATTGTCCCCAGGAGATCTGGTGAGCCAGTGGCCATGCAACCCAGAGAAGACCCTGATTGGCCATGTGCCTGACCAGCGGGAGATCGTCTCCTTCGGCAGCGGCTATGGCGGCAACTCCTTGCTGGGCAAGAAGTGCTTTGCCCTCCGCATCGCCTCTCGGCTGGCCCGGGATGAGGGCTGGCTGGCGGAGCATATGCTGGTGAGGGCCTGGTGAGGATCCCAGCAGCTGCGGGGAGCAGGGCGGGGGCGGGGCCTGGCCTCACCTCTCCACTGCCAGGTGCCAAGCTGGTGGGCAGGGACTCTGTCCCAGTGACCGAAGTTCTGACTTGCCACCACCCTAGCCCTGTGGTGAGGCGTTGGCACTTGTTTCATGAATAAACATTTGTCCTCCCTGTTAATCCGTAGCTGTCCTTTCTGTGCAGACCATAACTGACCTTTGGTGACTTCTTCCTTGTTCCCTCTCTCCTCAACACACAGATCCTGGGTATCACCAGCCCCATGGGGAAGAAGCGCTACGTGGCGGCCGCCTTCCCCAGTGCCTGCGGCAAGACTAACCTGGCCATGATGCGGCCAGCGCTGCCGGGCTGGAAAGTGGAGTGTGTGGGGGATGACATCGCCTGGATGAGATTTGACAGTGATGGTGAGAGGCCCTTGGCATCATACTCTTAGTTCTGGCTTTTACTGGAGTATAGGAGTCTCCCCTCCACTGCTCCTGGGGGACCTGCCCCGTACCTCCTGGCAGTCCAGCCACCCTAGAGACAAAAAAAATCCTTCCCCATTAAATTCGGGGGCCAACTCAGGGCAAGGAGGAGCAGAGTAGAACCTTCCATGGCCGCACCTCTTACCTCTTCCTGATTGGCCCTTCTTTTCTGTCACTTCCCCTAACAGGTCGACTCCGGGCCATCAATCCTGAGAATGGCTTCTTCGGGGTGGCCCCTGGCACCTCTGCCACCACCAATCCCAACGCCATGGCCACGATCCAGAGTAACACTCTTTTCACCAACGTGGCTGAGACCAGCGATGGTGGAGTGTACTGGGAGGGCATTGACCAGCCTCTTCCTCCTGGTGTCACCGTGACCTCCTGGCTGGGCAGACCCTGGAAACCCGGTATGTGGGGTGGGGGAGCTGTGACATAGCCCCCGGGGCTCAGCACCTTGAGGGTGTAAAAGCCTTCTCCACAACCTGCAGCCATCCTCCAGGACCTCTGAGACCCACAGGAAGTTATAAATAGTCCCAGTTTCCATATCAAGCAAGATCTCAGGTCAAGTCCCAAGTCTGCCAAATGCTGGCTTTGGGACCTGACTCAGTTGCTTGCCCTCCTGAACTTCAGTGACTGCATCAGTTACATAGAGGTGGTTCCCAAAGTAGCTATCTCGTAAGGCTGCTAGAGGGCTGAATAGTGCATGCAAAAGCTTTAGCGCAGTGCCAAATACATAGCAAATTCTCCATAAAAATAAGCTGAGGTGTTTTTTTTTTTAAAGAAAAGGTGATGACTGTTTTGAAAGTTTATACACAAGGAATTGGGCTCAAAGCACAGTCCATAAAGTTTGACCAGTTAGGAAGGAGGGAGCCTGCCCCTCCTCCTGCCACTTGGCTTCCACAATCCCCTGTATAATAACCATTGTTGGGGCTCCTGGGTGGCTCAGTCAGTTAAGTGGCCGACTCTTGATTTCAGTTCAGGTCATGATCTCGGGGTTGTGAGATGGCACCCCTGTTGGCTCCCTGCTCAGGGAGCCTCCTTGAGATATTCTCTCTCCCTCCCCCTCTGCTCCCCTCTAAAATAATAAATAAATCTTGTTAAAAATAATAATAAAAAAATAAAATAAAATAAGAAAATAAAAATAAATAAATAATAATAATGAAGATCAGTGTTGTTAGCCTCACCCTTCTGGTCCTCCTAACACACACACCCCAATCAGCCCTCCAGGCAAAGTCAGACCGCCTCTTTAGCCTCTTCTAAAAGCTATTTCTCAAGCCTGTCATTGCCCCTGGCGCCTGGCAGTCCTGATCCTCCCCCACCCCTGCACTCTGGACCTTCTGCAGTCAGAGAGCCCTGAGACCTAGGGATGGTATCAAAGAGGGGCATGCTGGGGACGGCAAGCTTGTGGTCGCTGAGTCTATATTCATGTTTTCCTGGGCTGGCTGAATGTGCTCCCTCCTTATCTAATCACCCCTCACTTTCTCCTCCACCATCATTAAGTCCTCCATGGCCTCCCCACCCAACTGAGAAACCGAAGAAATGTTCCTACTTCCCTGCAGGCTCATTCCCCAACCCTTTCATCATCTCTAGCTTCAGGGGTATAACTAGGGTGTGTTGTGCCCAGCTGCAATTCCTGGAATAATACCCTGGCCCAGGGACCTGAATTGGGGGTCATGGAAGGGCAAGAGGCTCTTACACACCGGAGCTAGGGTTGGGGAAGGGGACACAGTGGTGTGGGGGGTGGGGAATGGCTTGAGAACTCCCTTGATCACCCCCACCCCAGGTCTGACCAGCATCCTCCAGCAGAGAGGACACCATGTCCCTTCGGGGCCCCATGGTGGTGCCTTATACACGTACCACTGACTTGTTCCCATCCCTTCTCCAGGGTACCTGACGGGCCAGATGACCTGCGCCCCTCAGGTTAGGCCTGCCCAGTTTATGTCTGACTTCTTCCAGCCCTGTCACTCCATCTGGGTCTGAACTAACCCAGGAAAATCACCAGCATTCTGCTAGCTTCCAGATCAGTTCCTGTTTACATTTTGAAAGTCAGTTGTCTGAAATACTGATCAGATAGTCTCAATTTTTTCCTTTAGGTGTGTTTGAGTGTTTCCTAAAATAATAATCCCAAAAATAAAGAAGTCATTTCTGGGATAAATTTTCTATTCTAACCTTTTGCCAATATCTAAGCTCATTCTCTTGAGCGCTGGTCAATGCCAAGTAGCTATAGCTTGGCATAGACAGTGGGATCTTGCTAAATCCCAATTCCTTGCCCATTCTTTCTCACATAGCTTGGCTTCAGCACCATTATTGATAAATAACCTGATCTTTTGGGGGAGATGTCCTGGCTCCCTTCTCCCTGCCCTCACCACCCAAGGTTGCAGGGCATTGATGACACAAACAAATTTTGCAAGAGTGTGTGCAAAAGTGTGCGTGTGTTGGGAGTGGACAAGTCCTTGGAAATGACAGTAGTTGTATTTTCCCTGCCAGGGGACAAGGAGCCCTGTGCACATCCCAACTCTCGCTTTTGTGCCCCGGCTCGCCAGTGCCCCATCATGGACCCAGCCTGGGAGGCCCCCGAGGGTGTCCCCATTGATGCCATCATCTTTGGGGGCCGCAGACCCAAAGGTAAGCATTGTATGGGCTCCATGCCTTCTCAGTAAAGGACCTGGCTCTCTCAGGGTCCATCTCCCTCTTGTACTTAAAGCCTCAGCCTGGGGATGCCTGGGTGGTTCAGTGGGTTAAAGCCTGTGACTTCGGCTCAGGTTATGATCCCTGGGTCCTAGGATTAAGCCCTGCATTGGGCTCTTTGCTCAGCAGGGAGCCTGCTTCCTCCTCTCTCTGCCTGCCTGCTTGTGATCTCTGTCTGTCAAATAAATAAAATATTAAAAAAAAAAAAAAAGCCTCAGCCTGGATTGCCAGCTGTGGCTCTCTGTCTCTAGAGCTCTCCCTGGAGAATTCAAAATTAGGGGGAGGCATGGGATTTGAAAATGGGGGAGCAGAAGTCCTAGGAGAGTGACACCAGGAGTCAAGATCACCAGAGGGGATGGAGTGAGGGTCCAAAGAGAAAAGCTGCCTGTGACTCTGGTCACCTGTGTTCTAGGAGTACCCCTGGTATATGAGGCCTTCAGCTGGCGCCACGGAGTGTTTGTGGGCAGTGCCATGCGCTCAGAGTCCACTGCCGCGGCTGAACACAAAGGTGGGTGCCCTCCCTGTGCCCCTCTCTTATGTACCCCCATCACTCCTCCTCTCCCTTCCTGAGCCAGACCTTCCTCCTGCCTGCCCTCCCCATGTGTCTCTTGTCCTGATCTCTTCACCCTACTCTGAGGAAGATTCCAGAACTACCAAAGTTTCACCACTCCTTCCAGCCCGAGGCAGGGTGCCTTTTGTCTTCTCCAGTAAAGAGGAAGAGTCCTGACCCTTCTTGCTTCCCTCCCCAGGGAGGGCCATCATGCACGACCCCTTTGCCATGCGGCCCTTTTTTGGCTACAACTTCGGGCGCTACCTAGAACACTGGCTGAGCATGGAGGAGCGCAAGGGGGCCCGGCTGCCCCGCATCTTTCACGTCAACTGGTTCCGGCGGGATGAGGCAGGCCGCTTTCTGTGGCCAGGCTTTGGAGAGAATGCTCGGGTGCTGGACTGGATCTGCCGGCGGCTAGAGGGAGAGGACAGTGCCCGGGAGACGCCCATTGGGCTGGTGCCAAAGGAAGGTGCCTTGGATCTCAAGGGCCTAGGAGCCGTAGACACCACCCAGCTATTCTCGCTCCCCAAGGACTTCTGGGAACAGGAGGTTCGTGACATTCGGAGCTACCTGACAGAGCAGGTCAATCAGGATCTGCCCAAGGAGGTGTTGGCTGAACTGGAGGCCCTGGAGGGACGTGTGCGCAGAATGTGACCTGAGGCTCCAAGCTAGCAAGAGAGCACAGCCCCCTCCATCCCATCCCCCGTATCCCCCATCTAGGGATAGGAGAGCAAAACAGGCTTTGAGAAAATATGAGCGATTTGATACAACCAACATGTGAGTGCCATGAGACCAGGCCATAGACCTTCTCTGACACTCTGTCCATCAATAAGAAATGTTCGTTCATTTTCCACAACGTTCATGCTGTTTTCATTCCTGCCTGTCTTCATGGGCTTTTAACACCAATTTCATGGTCTTCTTCCTGGAGCCCTCCAGGCAGCCAGCGCCCCAGTATAGCCTGGCCTGGCACAGCCTGGTGAGAGCCAGGATCTCACTCCCAGGCAGCCCTGCCACTGAGCCCACAGAAGTAGGAATTGCTCAGAGAAGGCACATCAACTCTGTGTCCCAAGGTCTTAAAAAGATGGGGGCCTCTGCAGGCCACTCAGTAAAACTTCCAGGCCTAAAATTCCTGATCTCCCACTTGGAGATGCAAAAGCCTCTAAAACCCCATGCCCCAGGGAAGCAATTCCATTGTCCATTGTCAGATCTGTTCTTCCTCCTGCCTGACCTAAAATTGGGACTCTCAAAGCATTCGTGAAAGCTTATTCAATATTAAGGCAGCTAACTCTTTTAGAGTGCCTCCTGTGTGCCAAGTACTGTTCTGAGCAGGTTACAAAACAACGCTTTGAAGCAATGCCATATTACAGATGAAGAAACAAAGGCACAAAGAGGTCAAGTAATTGCCCAAGCCCACAGAGCAAACAGTTGAGCCAAGGGTAAACGGTAACTGTGGACACATCTCTCATAGCAGCATAGAACTGTACAACTATGAGGCCTTTAGATGTCCCCTGCTCCATGCCTCTTGAACTTCATAGTGCATATGAATCACCTGGTGATCTGGATAAAATGCTCATTCACCAAGTCTGGAGTGGCCAGAAGGTTCTGTTTCTCTTACAATCTCCTAATTGATGCTGCTGCTGCTGGGCCGGGGACCATCGTTTAAGTGGCAAGGCCTTGGCCTAAATCCTCAGAAATCAGCTTTAGAGGGGAAACCACAAAGAGAGCAACGATCCTCCCTAAATCAGGGGCGTCAGCTGAGGGAAAGCTTCGCCTCTGATCTGAATCAGGCTGAGGGAATGTATAAACCGAGGTTGGTAGGTTTGAAGTCTACACCCAGAAAACGAAGATAAACTTTAACAAGTAAGATGGAATTACTGGGAATTGCCTCAAAAGAAAACACTGGAGGAGGAAACACCAACGGTTTCATAGAGAACAACCAATAACTAGCTACACACAATGTGTGGGCAGAAAAGAATCTAAGGTCAGAGTGGACCAAGTGCTAAAACACAGTTAGCAATGGAGTCTGTTGTACTTAAAATTATATAGCCAAGTCCTCGGCTTCAGGAACAGCATGTGATAAGTGAGAATAGGATCAGAGGCAGCATAACACAGATGTTAGGCACACAGTAGTGTCGGGCCCGAGGTGCCTCTGAGTATCTTCATCTGTAAAATGGGGGTGTGCCTGCACCTCAGTGTTGTTAGGAAGATTAAAAGGGTCAGTGAAACCAGGCAATCGGAACTATGCCTGGCAGGAGTAACCATTGACTCTGTTAGCAGCTCTCACCATTCCACTCTATATTGATTGCAGGAGGCCTTATAAGCCTATATCATATATTCCTGACTACAGATTAAGAGGAAAATGAACAATGTCAATAAAATTTAGGGGAGGAAAAAATAGTTTGGAAATAAGTCCCTCTGGGAAAGAGGCAGGACCTGGGGCTCCAGGCCTCTTCCGGTATCTAAAGTGCTCAGTGATGTGGAAGTATGAGCGTATGAGCCTTGAACATGATTTTGGTGATTAAAATAAAATTGGGCTGCATGCCCTACAGATACATGATAAAACAGAGTTAACACATTTTAATTAACCTTTTAAAGTCATTTAAGTAATTTCTATACCCAATGTGGGGCTTGAACTCACAACCCTGAGATCAACAGTTGCATACTCTTCTGAGCCAGCCAAGAATCCCAAACCTTTTTATTTTAAAATAAAACACAGGTACAGAAAACCATGAAAAAACAGAAGTATAGTTTAATAAACTAACAGAAAATTAATACCCTTTAAACCATCACCCAGAGAAACAGAATTTTGCAGACATCCAAAGCTCCCCCACCACCCCACTGTGTTCTTCATCTTCATCACAGCCTGTCCCTCCTGGCATAAGTGGATACTATGGTGCATGATAAGCATGTCCTTTAATTGTATTTTTATAGTTTTATACATAGTTTTATGTATATTTATAGTTAAGCTTTGCCCATTTTTAAGAATCTCCTATGCCTTTGAAGTCTCTTGCAGTCTACAGGTTCATAAATCTACAGGTTCCCTCTCCATTCCTTTCTTTTCCCTCAATTTAACCATTGAAACATCCAAACGTAGATGCTCCATGCCTAGATTCATTAATTTACTAGGGATTTCAAACAGCCATATCCAAACTCTGTCATAATAGTTGGAATGGTTTTACAAAAAAACATCCCTTTGGGGGCACCTGGATGGCTCAGATGGTTAATTAAATGTCTGCCTTCTGCTCAGGTCATGATCTCCAGGTCCTAGGGCTCCGGGCACAGCGGGGAGGCTGCTTCTTGCTCTGCTTCTTCCTGTTCCTACACACGCATGCTCTCTCTCTCAAATGAATAAAAAAAAAAAAAAAAAGACATCCCTTCATTTTCTGTTTCATTACTGTCAGGTACAGTTTATAGAAAAACAACATGATAATGGATTATTTTCCTATATTTATCATCTTCAATATGATGATTTGGTTTCCTATCATCCTGCAAAGGATAAATAATTATGAACTCATGGATTTAAACATACTTAATGTTTATTAAATTATCCTTTTAATGCTCAAATTGTCCCAACTTTGGCCGTGAGAACTTGGCTCCTGAGTCCTGTTGGCATTACCCTGATAGTGTTTGCTGGCTTCTTGCTATCTGGTAAGCTAAGTTGTTCCAGATTCATCTTGTACATTTCCTGCCCCAGACCTGGAATCAGCCATTTCTTCAAACTTTGGTTGCTTTTCATGGAAAATGGTATTTTAAGATCTAAGTGGTAGGAGTACACATTGCTACTGGATTGGTCCATTGTTTCTAGATCTTTTCAACAGGTAAGGATAGTAAATAACTTAAAGAGTTCATACTGACAGCTCCTACTCAAATTCCCAGCTAAAGGGTTTTTAATTTCTTCTGTATCACATCTGTACCTCCTATCTGCCACACAAAAAAATTTTGGTTCTCAAGGACACAGGCCATGAGAGTATTAGAAATCCCATAATTGGGATGCCTGGGTGGCTCAGTTGGTTAAGTGGCTGCCTTCGGCTCAGGTCATGATCCCAGCGTCCTGGAATTGAGTCCCACATCGGGCTCCTTGCTCAGCAGGGAGCCTGCTTCTCCCTCTGCCTGCCACTCTGTCTGCCTGTGCTCCCTCCTGCTCTCTCTCTGACAAATAAATAAATAAAATCTTTTTAAAAAATTTATTAGAAAAAAAAAGAAATCCCGTATTGCTCAGTTGCTTTATGGTCAACAGATTTTAAGTCCTAGGTAAATTAGCATACTTCCCCCTTTCCTTCTGCAACAGGGTGCTACAAGAAAATAATGTATAAACACTTGTCATCAGTCACTTCGGAAGACAGAAAACTTTCCCTTGTGTAGCCCAGAGCTGGACATGTGTTGGAGGAGCTCTGTGCAGTGGCCAGGCTCCAAGGTGGGGTGGGGAAGGAGGAGGACAGGGTTAGCCAGAAAAGAAAAGAAAAAAAAAAAAAGTGCTCTCCTCTCCTAGCCTAGCCCGCCCTCTAGTGGGGATGCTGATGAGGAGGAAACAGCCAGAGGCAGGTCAGACAGAAAGTCAACTAGCTGACATTTACTTAGCTATCCCTAGAACAGGACCTAAAATGGGTGCAAAAGGTAGAAAAGCTCTCTGTGGCTTTAAGTGGCTTCAAGTGTAGCTGGGAAAAGCAGAAGCTGCCCAAATGAGAAGCACTGTACAAAATGCACCAAGCAACAAGCCAACTTTCAAAGTCATGACAGGGAAGGTCAATAGTTTCTCAAAATGACTTAATTATAATTTTTTTTTTTAATTATAATTATTTTTTTAAAGAATTTTTTTTAAAGATTTTATTTATTTATTTGTCAGAGAGAGAGAGAGGGAGCGAGCACAGGCAGACAGAGGCAGAGGGAGAAGCAGGCTCCCCGCCGAGCAAGGAGCCCGATGTGGGACTTGTTCCCAGGACGCTGAGATCATGACCTGAGCCAAAGGCAGCGGCTCAACCAACTGAGCCACCCAGGCGTCCCTAAATTATAATTATTTTAAAAGAAATGCTATTTTCTTTCAATGGAACACATCCTCTTTAAATGTATATGAGTATTTATATCTTAGGATAATAAATACTCATATACATTTAAAGAGGATTTTAGAGGCCTCTAGGTGGCTCAAGTCAAGATCCCGGTCCTGGATCTGAGCGCTGCTCAGCAGGGGGAATCTGCTTCTCCCTCTCCTCCTGCCCATGCTCATGTGCACTCTCTCTCACTCACTCTGTCAAATAAATAAATAAAATCTTTTTTTTTTAAGATTTTATTTATTTATTTGACAGAGAGAGAGAGAGATCACAAGCAGGCAAAGCAGCAGGCAGAGAGAGAGGGGGAAGCAGGTTCCCCGCCGGAGAGTCAGATACAGGGCTTGATCCCAGGACCCTGAGATCATGACCTGAGCCGAAGGCAGAGGCTTAACCCACTGAGCCACCCAGGTGCCCCTCAAAGAAATAAAATCTTTAAAAAATAAAATAAAAAGTATTATAAGACACAGGTGACAGTCAAGTTCATAAGCTTAAAAATCTTTTACATACAAAAATCAATCAGTGGATCCAGAAATAAAATTGTGTATTCTTTAGCATTTGACTTAACGTTAAGACTCATTTTGGTCATAAAATTTCAGATTTTTAAAAATATTCACCACTTTTAATGTTTTATTTAATGATATATATACACAAATTCCATATTTCAAAGGCCAGAATTTCTAATTTCTGTATTTGTAAGTGTTAAAGAAGAGAGGAGGCTAAGGAAAAGAGGAAAGAGATAATAAAAAATGCATTATTAAAAAAAAAAGCATTATTAAAAAAAAAGAATTTAGGAGATGAGTGTAACAGAAGTTTTTGTTTTTTTGTGGAACTCAAAGTACTCAAAATACATTAATTTTGTCCATGCTGTACCTTTGTATATTTGATGCTCTGTTCATACTATACCTTTGTCATTAGTTCATGCAAGGCCTTCCCCATTTTATTATTTAATGATATAATGAACCTGGATATTTTTAGACCTTTTTAATGGGGAATTGAAACCATATTATTCTTGCATCCATCACAACATGCCACCAGAGGAACTGACCACCACCTTTTTTCACCACCAATGAAACTTGTACAATTTCCCATGCCATAAAAAAAGAAGACTGCATCATTCGGATATGTTTGTCTTCCATACGAACCATAATTTATTTAACCAATATCCTCTTGTATTGTAGTATATTGGGCCTATTTGTTTCCAGTGTTTTACTATTACCACTAATAGCTATGTTGAACATAAATCTTAAGGCTAGATTTAGTATGTAGGTCCCAGCTAGATTCCTGGAAGTGGTACCACTGGGTCATGAGGGAGTCCACTGATAGAGACAGTGTTTCCCCCAGATAAGAAATTCTCCTGGGAAGGTGCAAAGGTGGAAACAGCACAGAATTTATGGGCATATTTACTTGGCAGAAATAACATAAAATGAGGCTGATAAAAAAAAAAAAAAAGACAACCAGGTATGGAAGTCTGTATTTGAAACAATAAACAAGAATGAACCACTTGTAGGTTAAGAACTAAATGCGGCTGGAGAAAACCAGCAGCAGATCAACTAGGAGAGGCAAGAAGTAAAGAAAACTTGATTTTGGGTAGTGACGGTGAAAACAACTTCAACTAATTAGCTAAAGAATCTATACGACTTGAACTATATCTAAAGAGCAAACAAGAGGGAAAGATTTTGTTTGTTTTAATGATTTCAGATTTTCCAGGGTGGATAACCCGGAAACCACAATCCTAAGGTCTCAACAAATGTCACAGGGAAATTGACGGTAAATTACCTGACCATTAGAGGTGGGTGACCGGCAGAACCGACTACATAATTAGTAGAGTCCAAAGCAAGATGAAAATGCGGGGTGCTGGTTCAAATACTAAGAATTTCAGACAGCGACAGCAGGACATTAAGCCAAGCACGGGGCCATTCTAAGCGTAGAGCCCTGTACAGATCCCAAGGCCATATGAAGACGCCTCCATTGACCTGAGACGATACGCTCGACTCTATGCGTCTGGAGACCAAGAAGTGCCCCGGTCTAACCACACCCTCGTCCTCCCAGGGACAGCTGGCGCTAGGAGGGCCCAGGGGATCTAAGAGCCCTCGCACCCATCCCTGACCTCAGGGGGCCCCTGAGAGAGCTCGCAACACTTCTAAGAGAGTGTGGACTGGAGGCGCTGAGGTGCAGCTTGGACCCAGGGCTTTTGCACCCGGCGCGGCGAGGTCACTCGACCTCCAGCCTCGGAGAGGATCCCGAGACGTGGCAAGTCCTGGCCTTGAACGCAGCGGGTTACTCATAAACCCGGAGGGCAGGTAGGAGACAGCACTCGTGCACTCCCCTTATAGGGTGCCGGGAGATGAGAGGCCCGCGGGAGACCTAAGGCCTAGGGAAAGTCCGCAAATCCTGGAGAGCGCAGGGGCGTTAAGGACAACAGACGGAACCGGAAAGGCCCCTAAACACCCTGCGAGTATTAGGGAGCGTCTGCAAAGACCCCGGAGGGAATCCAAATGTCATCTAAAAAGTTGCCAAAGAAGCTAAGGGGTGGTCTAGAAAGGGCAATCCTCACAAAACAAGGCTTCCGGAAGCTAAACCCGGAAGGGAGGGTGTGGAGGACTGCCCATCTGTGACGTGAAAATACCCTAAAGGAGCCGGTCACCCCTTAGGGCAGGACCGGCAGAAGCTGCAACCAGCAAAAAAAAAAAAAAAAAGAAGAAGAAGAAGAAGGCTGAAGCCGGGGGGCGGAGGGTTAGGAGAAAGGGAGGCCCTTAGAGATCGTCTGGATATTGCGAAGCCAAAAGAACTTGAGGGGCCGACAGCACATTGTGTCCTTCGCTAAAGGCACCTCCAGTTAGCGAACCACCAATTTCTCTTGTAAGCTCCGCCCCTCACCTATTAAGCGTAGTTCCGTTGTCTCATTCAGGAAGCAGCCGGTTCCCCACTTACTCCTCCCAAGTGGGAGCAAACGCCCCTCCTCGGTCGCGCGCTTTCTCCTCCCCTCCCATCCCTCACGCACTTTCTCCCGCCCATCTGTCAATCACTGTGCTCAGCTGTCCAGTTAGCGGGCCAAGGGGGCGGAGTCGTCAGGGGCAACGCGTGACGTCCGCAGTCCTCCCGCCGGGAAGCCAGGAGATGCATGACGAAGGAGGCGCGTGACGGAGGAGCGGTTGGCCAGCGCTGTGGCCTCCGTCGGTGTAAACGAGGCCTCGCGCCGCTGCGGGTCCGGCGACCGCTCCTGGCTGGTGGGTGGTCTCGCGCGGGGCAGTAACCGCCGGCTTCCGTGGGAGGGGCTTCTCGGCTTCCTCCCTGCCTCCCCCACTTGGCGTACACACCCCCGGCACACCACGTGGGCGTGGGGCGAGAAAGGAGGGGTGTTAGGCCGAATTCTAATCTCATTGGTTGTCGCTGCTGCCGGCTTTCGCAAAGGAGTGCTCTGATTGGTCGGTAAGGGGGGGGCGTCGGGGGTCTCAGAGCCCTAAGGCTTCTGATTGGTTAGATAAGATAAGCTAATGAGGCGCTTTCTTCCGCGAGGGGTTTTGATTGGTCGGCCAGAGAGGTTACCTGGGAATTCACCCACCCACCCCTCCAGGGACTTTGATAGGTGAGTTTGAGGTAGAAAACTGAGAAATTCCTCTTCAAAGGATTCTCATTGGTGAGCTAGGGTAGCGCCCTAGGCTTCACTCTGATTTTTTTTGCTTCACAGGATTGGGGAAGGTTTGTGTTCCTGAAGCCTTGGGAGTTGTCACAGGCTACAGTGAAGGGATTTCAGTCCCTAGGAAGGGTCGCACTCCTAGAGATAGTTACCGCTCTATCTCGGGAGCCCCTGGTGTTTCTAGAGCAGGCTTTGCTTTCACCAAACCCAAGGAGGTGACAGGAGGAGTCCCTGCACAGGACCTAATGATGCTGTGACCAGAAGATGGGATCACGGAACAGCAGTAGTGCAGGAACTGGGTCCGGAGACCCCTCCGAGGGCTTGCCCCGAAGAGGGGCTAGCCTACGTCGGAGCGAGGAAGAAGAAGAGGAGGATGAAGATGTGGATCTGGCCCAGGTACTGGCCTATCTCCTCCGCAGGTAACTTACCCTCTGATGTGTCCCCACCAGGGACCACCACAGTCCCTTGGTCCCAACTCCAGGCAGGGAGGTTACAGAGGCTAGGGAATGGGATTAGTTCAGACCAGCTGTTTTGTTTGAACTTCCCTTCTGGACACTCATGGTACTCAGCTCAGAACCCAATAAGAGTAGTTCTTAATTAGGGAGGGTCACGAAGACAATTCGCTTTTTGTGTTTGTGTTCAGGGGGGCCGCCTCTCTAGCTAAGACTATGCAAGTGTAATCTATTTCCCAAGTAAGTAAAAAAATTAAAACGTTACCCTGATGGAAAAGGTGTGATGTGAGGGGTAAAGAGAATAGCTGGGGAGGTGGGTGTTGAACTTTGGAGAAGTTATGGACATGTGATATGAGGCCATGTGGATTTACTTGAAAAACAAGTTTAAATTAACCTAACTCTAATCCTGTTCTTGAGGAAAGAATGCTTTGAGAAAAGTGACCACCACCGGTAATTGACTGGAAAGGTGTGCCACTTAGCTCTGTTTCCCAGCTGTGGCTCCTGGGGGAGAAGACAAGCCTGGGAATCCCTTCAGAATACTGTGTTCTGTGCCAGACTCCTCAGGCAGAGGCTCGGAAGGAAATGCTCTCAGGAGTTTTAGCTCTCTAGGAAGTCAGCTGAGTAGGTCTGTCAACCTCCATGGAATGTTGGGGTTCTCTACTCCTGCTGTAAGCATGAAGATTTGTTTCCTACCGTGTCTTTTAGGAGACTGAAAATAACAGCCAAGGTCTAGTCAGCTGCGAACTTCAAAACAGAGACAGTATGAGGGTTTGAATAGCAGGTGGTCTAAGAGCTCAATAGCCATTGACTCTGAATTTGGTTGGTTTGGGGAAGGGATCCTCCCTTTTATCATGGGCATCTCTCCACAGGGGCCAAGTGAGGTTGGTGCAGGGCGGTGGTGCAGCAAATTTACAGCTAATCCAGGCCCTCTCGGACTCAGAGGAAGAGCATGACAGTGCTTGGGACGGTCGTCTTGGGGACCGATACAACCCACCGGGTAAGAGGAAAGGCCAACTGAGACCTTAACATTGAAAGATTTTCATTAGAAAACCCTTTTTCTGTTTTATCACAAGAACAGTAGGTGAAGTGGAAAGAAGATGAGATAATTCAGGGAATGAGAGCGTCTTTGCAGCCCCAGTCTCTTCAGCTGCATCGAGTGGGCTGCAGCACACTTCTGGGGCTGGAAGACCTAGGGTGGAACTTCTGCTTGGTACTCACAGTGGATGCAACCCCTGACACCCGGGAACTGGAATGCAATGAGATCAAGACCCAAGTGGAGTTGGCCACAGGGCGGCTGGGGCTTAGGCGGGCAGCCCAGGAGCACAGCTTTCCTCAGATGCTGCACCAGGTAGGCCTCTCTACCTCCAACCAGCCTGGCAGCAGGCCTCTTGAGGTAGCGAGAAGTTCTGCCTACCCCAGAGGAGAGGGAAGTAAGCCCTCCAAGGAAGCCTCGAGTGCTGGAGCTGGAGAGTGCTTAGCCAGCCTGCATTGGAGTTTGGTGGGACTTACTAGTGTGTGGGGTGTCCATTTCTGTAGCAAGAGCACTATCTTTGGAGGAGGGGGCTTGGTGTGGCTGAAGTGGCCCTCTGTTTCTGCTAGCAATATTCCCCAATCCCTTCCTTTAGAGAGAACGGGGCCTCTGCCACCGGGGAAGCTTCTCCCTTGGAGAACGGTCTCGAATGATGTCTCAGTGAGTATGGGGCTTGGTGGAGAGACTCTAGGGGCCAGATAGGTCTTATCCCCTCAACTTTGAAGGGACAGGAGTTAGAGGATCCTCAGGGATATTGAAGTTAGGTCAAATGGGGTCGAAGCTTGAGAGGAAATAAACTGGAAAAGGGTAGAAATTGAGAGGAGGATTGAATGAATGAAAGAGAAGGGATCATACCCCAAGCCAAAAGGGAAGTCCGCCCTTGCACTCACACCCAGTTCTGTTAGGATTCTGCT
This sequence comes from Taxidea taxus jeffersonii, assembly GCA_003697995.1. Lineage (NCBI taxonomy): Eukaryota > Metazoa > Chordata > Mammalia > Carnivora > Mustelidae > Taxidea > Taxidea taxus. The sequence continues at coordinate 3,497 of RCUC01091054.1, read as the reverse complement.
AACCAGGACCAACTTCACCCTCAGCTCCCTTTACCTTCATTTTCCCTCTGCTTTCCCAGCTTCCTACCCAATGATCTGGGCTTCACTGATACCTACTCTCAGAAGGCTTTCTGCGGCATCTACAGCAAAGATGGTCAGATCTTCATGTCTGCTTGCCAAGGTACCAGACCCTGGTCCGACCAAGTGCCATGGCACAGGGAACATACCCCCTGACTGAGGCTCAAAAGCTCCAGATCCTGGGTTAGGGGTGCTTAGCCAGAACATATTTCCCATGATCAAGGGAAAATTCCACAGACGTACAGAGGAAGTGAGGTCAGATCTAGAGAGGCTGCAAGGAGGGGGTTCCCTAATTCTGCCCAATCCCCATTTACCCAGACCAAACAATCCGACTGTATGACTGCCGGTATGGCCGCTTCCATAAATTCAAGAGCATCAAGGCCCGGGACGTAGGCTGGAGTGTCTTGGATGTGGCCTTCACCCCTGATGGGAACCACTTCCTATACTCTAGCTGGTCTGATTACAGTGAGTATGCCCCAGACTTCCACTGGCTCTCCAGCCTGGGACCCCAGGTCTCCAAATGCCCATGTGCTCTGTGCCCAGACTCTGTGCCTTCTCCTGGGAAGATCACCCCCAGGGTCCAACACCCTTACCCTTTGTTCCATCTCCTGCCTAGCTCTACTTCCGCCCTCCTTCCCCCAGCCCTGAAAGATTTCTTGTTTCTCTTGCCTCTCTTAGTTCATATCTGCAACATCTACGGGGAGGGAGACACACACACTGCCCTGGACCTAAGGTACTGCCCATTAGAAACTTCTCAGGGAAGGCTCCTGGAGGAGCAGACCTCTTGAACTGGAACCCCTGCTTAAAGGGAAAAGTACAGTGGTTGCAAGTGTCTCTGTGTGGATTCCTGGGAGGGAAGCACCCATCCTTGTCAGCCACAGGACCAGGGTAAAATAGGTGGAGGTGGTTGTAGGATTATTTCAGGGTGCTCACGGAGGGGATCCACATTCTGGGATGTGTTGGCAAGACTTCATTTTCCCCTCTGAAGTACACCTTACAATCCTCGTCTAATTCTGTGTAGAGGCACAGAGGCTGAGGGAGGTCCCCTTGACCCAGCTCCCCCTTTGCTCTTTTCAGGCCAGACGAGCGTCGCTTTGCAGTCTTTTCAATTGCCGTCTCCTCCGATGGACGGGAGGTCCTAGGAGGGTGAGTATGGTAGGGATGGAGCCCTCGATCCGTGAGCTAGGAGTTCTCCCAGAGACTCGCTCTGCTCCCACAGAGCCTGTACTGGACACTGCTATCCAGATAGCTACAGAGAACAGCCAGCCCTTTCCCAGGGTCAGCGATTACAAGCTACTTCACCTCTTGCTCACTCTTTCCCCAGCACGAGATGGAAGGTCTCAAACCTCCTTACAGATATAGCTCACTTTTGTCTCACCTCCTGCGTAAAAGGAGACCAGGGCTTGCCCTTCAGCAAGAACTTTGCAACAGGGACTGTCCAGAGCACACGTAGCACTGATCCTCTCAGTTCCAGCTCCAGACCCCCTCTCACCCCTTTCCTTTCAGGGCCAATGATGGCTGCCTCTATGTCTTTGATCGAGAACAGAACCGGCGCACCCTTCAGGTATTGCTTCTGAGACTTAGAGCCTCTGCCTCCTGGTGCATGGCCTAGGAGAAGACCTAGAAAGAGAGGTCCTAGGTATTCTGGCTTCCTGCTTCCCTAGATTGAGTCCCATGAGGATGACGTGAATGCAGTGGCCTTTGCTGACATAAGCTCCCAGATCTTGTTCTCTGGGGGCGATGATGCCATCTGCAAAGTGTGGGATCGACGCACCATGCGGGAGGATGACCCCAAGCCTGTGGGTGCGCTGGCTGGACACCAGGATGGCATCACCTTCATTGACAGCAAGGTGGGCTGGGAAGCAGACCTGCATGGCCAGGTTACAGTTGTCCAGGAGCCTGTCAAGTTGGCTGGGTATGGGAAGTCCCCAGGCTCCTTATTCAGGTTTGCAAGAGCTGGAGTTTAGGGAAGGGGCTTAAGCTTGGAAACATGAGATCCTTCTGTATTCACAAGGCCTCAAGGAGCAGGGCAGGGCTTTCTGTAGAAGGAAAGATGATTAATCCAGGATTGACTAGGAGGCCCAGCCAGTGCCCTGGGCAAAGAAGGGGAAACCTAGCCAGAGGGTTGGTTCTATGGTAGAAAACCAGTGGCGAGCTCGCCTGGATGAAGAAAGAGGCAAGCTAGGTCAAAAGACTGGCATTCTTACCCCTTACCTGGAGAAGCAAACCTAGACGACAGACACCGGTGTTTGCAAGCTCTAACACCTGGGTATCCATCTGGGGATTCACAGGGTGACGCCCGCTATCTCATCTCCAACTCCAAAGACCAGACCATCAAGCTCTGGGACATCCGACGCTTTTCTAGTCGGGAAGGCATGGAGGCCTCACGGCAGGCTGCCACACAGCAAAACTGGGACTACCGCTGGCAGCAGGTGCCCAAAAAAGGTGAGCAGAGAAAGTGGAACCTGAGATCTGGAGAGTAAAGAGTCAGGGGTGGCAGTTTACATAGCTAACCCCTGGTAAGGCCTGGCTTGGACACAGTAGATGTGACTGTAGCCTGGGGATCTCCACCGCCCCCTCCAGTGCCCCCTCACCAGGTGTTAACTCTTTGTTTGTCTAATGGTGGGGAAAGTGGGGGGTTGGGCACCAGGGATCACTCAGAACCAAGACAAAAGTGTTCCAGTATCTTCACAACCAGCAGAGCCGTCTTGGGGAATATTAGGTGGGGAAAGAGCCACCCACTGGGGATTGAAAAGGTGGTCTGTGAGCATTAGTCTTTGCTCAGGACTAATGGTACGAGAGTCCAGGCTCCCTAACCTTGGGCTCTCCATGCATTGCTACCCAGCCTGGCGGAAACTGAAGCTCCCAGGGGACAGCTCCTTGATGACCTACCGGGGCCACGGGGTGCTTCACACCCTCATCCGCTGCCGATTCTCCCCCACCCATAGCACTGGTCAGCGGTTCATCTACAGCGGCTGCTCGACTGGCAAAGTGGTTGGTAAGGATCATGTCAGAACAGGGGGCCCAGGAGCAGGCACCAGTGTTTCTCTGGCGTTTTACCTCTAACCACCAGTGACCGCCTTAAAAATCCCATTGGTGACTATGAGTGACGTTTAATTGAGCTTGCAGCAGATTGGGCTTCAACAGAGAAATAGAAAGCCTTGTATTCATCAGCGTTTTAAATTAAGAAAGGAAACCTAGAATTCTAGTCAGTAAATATAATAGCTTGCCAGAAATACACTTCGCTCTGTTTTGTAGCCAGTCAAGGAAGGAAAGAGATGGCAGATGAAAGGTAGAGGGGGACAGGAACAAAAGGATAGCAGCTCTGAGTAAAGGACGTGTGGCCGCTAAAGCAGGAGGTATGTACAGAAAGACACAGAAACACACCTCCAGCCATAAGGAGCCTCAGCCAGTGCTGTACCTGGGGGGGGGGGGGGGGG